>VYXB01004781.1:52896-72544 GCA_013397135.1 Pachyramphus minor
TGACCCTCACCCTCACCCTCACTCTCACCCTCACCCTCAGCCTCAGCCTCAGCCTCACCCTCACCCTAACCCTGACCCTGACCCTCACCCTCACCCTCACCCTCACCCTCACCTTCACTCTCACCCCCACCCTCACCCTCACCCTCACCTGGCATCGTCGTCGCGGGCTATGAGCAGGCGCATGTGGCTGGTGGCCGACGCCGTCCTCAGGATTTCCACGGCCCTGGAAAACACGGCACACGGTGGGCTCAGAGCGCTGCCCCCAGCTCCCCCAGCCACACAGAGCTTGTCAAACTGGGCACAGCCCCGTGGCCTGGGCAAGCCCTGTCAGCACGGGGTGACCAGTTCCAGCCCGAGCCTGAGGAACAGACACATCCCTGTTCTGGCTGTGGGGCCGGAGAGCAGCCATGTCACATCCTGGATTTCCCACTTCTGCAATCACTGAGAAGTTCCTGATAACAAAACTCACTTTCTGGTTCAAAACACAGATATTCCCCTGGGAGCCAGAGCAGTGTGCTGGGGCCAGGCACAGCCTCCCACAGCCACAGAGGTGTCCTCAGGGACCTCCATCATCAAACCCAGCTGCTCTGGGGCTCTGGGAGCAGGACAAGCTCCTTATGCTGCTTCCCAAGCGTCCATCCAGCACACCATGCAGGAATTAAAGGCAGACAGTGGCCCAGCCCCATCTTTAATGGGAAAGGGGAGTCCCAAGAGTGTTGTTGCTCCTCTAGAGCCATTAATTATTTTCTTGCTGGGGAGCTGAGAGGCTGGATTGTGGCTCCACAGGGAATCCCCCCCACAGCAGGGCTGTCAGGCTTAGGCTCCAGCTCATCTCCTGTGCTGGGAGCTGCAGGCTGGCTGGGAAGCTGGAGCAGATGGAGTGGGGGTGCCAGGAGCTGTGCAAAACCCCAGTATTTGGGGGAAATGTCTGAATATCTCACAAATACTCTTTGGGTTCACCAGTCTATTTTTATATCAAATCTTTTTGGTCTGAGAATTCCCTGCTGGGCTCTTGGGAACAGCACAGACAGAGTGATTCCCTGGTGTCCTCCATGCAACCCACAACCTAAGCCACTTCCCAGAATTACACAAAAGCATCAGGAATGCCAAATTTCCATTTGGATATGGTACCTCTCACTTGTAACCCCAATTAGGGAATCTCCATTGACCTCCAGGATCTGGTCTCCTGGCTGCAGGCGCCCTAGAAAAGAAAACTAATGGATAGAAACTGCAGAAAGTACAGCTTGGAGGGACTGGGAGAGGCTGGGCAGCTCCTGCCTTTGCCCAGAGACAGGATGAAAAATGCATTGGTCCTTCCAGAGATGCTCGTCCAACCTGTTTTTCAAGATGTCCAGAGATGAAGTTTCTGCAGCCTCCTGGAGCAACCTGTGCCAATGCCCCAGCACTTCCTCTGCTCCAGGAAGTTACGAAAGTAAATACCAAAAAATGCAATAAAGCTTTTGCTTAATTCAGTCTGAGGTCATGTAGTTCAGTTGGAGGTCAGGTAGAAAACCATGACTGGCACTTCCACCTGTTCTGGATTTATTTTCCTTTATTGGATGGAAAAATGATGTAACATTTGGAAAAAAATAGCTTTTTGGCTCAAGTTCTAACAGGTGAACTCTGCAGACCCCTAATACCTACTTATTTAAACATATTCAGAATTAAATCAGTGACCCAGGGCAGAGCTGAATTTGCAAAAGGATCTCAGGTCATTTTGGGACTACAGGCAGTGAGTGGCAGGTGGGGAAGGACAGGCAGCCAAGTGGAGTTCTGCTGTGGCAGAGATGGGAACAGCTTTAGAGACATGAAGCAATTGTACATGTGCTGAGAAGCCAATCCAAGGCTGCCACTGAATGTTAGAACAACTGCCACACACAAAATACACTTCACCACTGGAAAATCTCTGAGGAAGCACCTAAAACATTAAAATGGCAATGTATAAAATAAATACACTGGACTGGGGCTATTCCCAGACTCTGTGGTGCTCTGCACTGTGTTCAACTCACCATCTGCATGAGCAACCCCCCCTGGAAGGATCCGCTTGACATAAACTCCATATTCTTCTCCAGTGAGTTCCTTGATGCCACCGATTACCTTAATACCTGGAGGAAAAGCAGAGCCCACACAAAGGGAGGGGAATCAGTTTCCATGGGCAATCTCAAAGGGATGCAGCCCCAACCCCGAGTTCATGGAATCATGGAATGGTTTGGGTTGGAAGGGACCTCAAAGATCATCCAGTTCCACTCCCTGCCATGGGCAGGGACACCTTCCACCAGCCCAGGTTGCTCCAAGCCCCGTCCAACCTGGCCTTGGACACTTCCAGGGATCCAGGGGCAGCCACAGCTTCTCTGGGCAACCTGTGCCAGGGCCTCCCCACCCTCACAGGGAAGAATTCCTTCCCAATATCCCATCTATCCCTGCCCTCTGGCAGTGGGAAGCCATTTCCTGTGTCCTCCATCCCTTGTCCCCAGTCCCTCTCCAGCTCTCCTGGAGCCTTTTTAGGCCCTGGAAGGGGCTCTCAGCTCTCTCTGGACCCTTTTCTTCTCCAGGTGACCCCCCCCAGCTCCCCCAGCCTGGCTGCAGAGCAGAGGGGCTCCAGCCCTTGAAGCATCTCCGTGGCCTCCTCTGGACTCTCTCCAGCAGCTCCATGTCCTCAGTGACAGGAAGGGATCTACTTCTGCCATGGATGCCTCAGCCTGTGCTCATTTCTCTGATAAGAACTCTCATACAAAACATTCCTGGTGCCAGGGGTTTCCTACAGGAGACCCACTCCAGGTGCACCATCTGGACAAGCCCCAGGTTCACTGCAGTGCTGGGGACACCCCCACTGCCCACCCTCCTGCCAGGCCCCAGCATCTCCACCACAGCCTTTGATGCTGCCACTGATGGCAGAGCTGAACATCAGGAGCAGCCACTTTTATCAGTGTTTGGATCCAGAAGGAGCAGCAGAGACACGGAGATGACCCTGTTGCAGCTCTGGACCCCCTCATTGCAGCAGCACAGCTCAGGTGCCCTGTGGCACTTTGGCAAAGGGCTCCTGCTCCACACAGCCACCCCTCCAGCCATGGAGAGCATAAGCTGGCTGGCAGGAAAAGGTCCAAGAGACTTATTTATCCAGGGCTCATTAAGTCCTGCTTCGAAGATGCAGGCTGTGGACAGCAGGATTAGAAAGCCTGGCTTTAATTAACAAATCTCTCCCCAGAGCCGCCGTCAGGCACTTTGCTGCTCTGGCCGGGAGGGCAGGCAGGGGACAGGCTGCCCACAGACAGGGGCACTGCCAGTGCCAGCCCAACCCTCCAGCTGCTGATGGGCTGCCCCGAGCCCTGGTGAGCTGCTGGGTGCACAGAGTGACCCCAGGCAAGGAACTCCTCCCAGGGGAGCAGAGCACAGCTGCTTCCCCAGACACGAGACCCCTTCTGAAACAAGCAGCAAGAGGAGCAAACCCTGCATTGGGATCACTCAGGACACAGAACTATTTCCATCCTGTTGCCCTTCCTTTTATAACCCGAGCTCTGCTTTAAGGCCCCTCACAGTTTTCATCTGTCTCTAGGGAAAGAGCTTGTCTCTTAAATCACCTTTATATTAGAATTAGATTACTACAATTTTCCAGTTGATTCCTATGTGCACCAATTGCTGCTCTTCCCAAGCTAAAAATCCCAGCTCTGTGTGAGTGCTGAGTTTATTCTCTGGGCCTGATGCACCAACCAGGCAGCTGTGAGGAGCTGTTTTACTGATGGAACAGGGAACTCACAGCAGAACACCTCAGGAATAGGCACTAATGTTGTTCTTCATTGAATTGGAAACAAAATTCACTCAAATTGGAAATATTGCCCAAAAGAAGTATCTCCAAGCAACACAAGCCTCCCCAAGGCATGGGAGCAGGTCAGACACCTGTAAACCAAAACAGAGAGGAGATGCTGCAGCCCTAAAGCTCAGGGACAGAAGGTAAAAGCTTCTTATTGCCCAGGATACTCAGCTGGAAAACTTCTCCATTCCCAGTGAGACCAGAGTGGCTGCTGCTGGGCTTTGCAGAGACACCCTGGGAGCAAGGTCACACTTGGAATGGGTTTGGGAAACCCCTGGCACTGGGGTCCTGCAGAGGCAAAGTCCTCAGTTTGCCTGGATGGGGAGAGCACTGGAAGTCCAGCCTAAGCCAAGGTGATGACTCAAGAAGTCACCCTACATCCTCCTCCACATCAGAACACGTAGTAATTGGGAATGATGAGGCACATTGGACAAATGGTGTAAAACTCTGCACGTGCAGAGCCTCAGCATCTCCCAGCAGCCCAACAGCACCTGCCTGTGCCTCTGCCCAGGTACCAAACAGTAATGACTCATTTCCCTTCTGTGTCTGCAAATCAATTGTAATAATGCCTTAATATAGCTGAACCATCTACAAATCCTCCTTTATCCCCAACGATGTCATGAGAAAATCCGATCTTGTTATTAAAATGGGCGATTACTCACAGCATTGCTCCAGACACACTCAAACTTGGAAGGGGGGATGGAAAAATCCCTGCTTTATAACTCCCTCCTTGGGCAAGCAGCTGGGTGCTGCCAAGCTCTGCCCACACTGCCCTCCCACCCATCACCTTGCCAAGGAGGTGCTGTGGGTGCCAGTTCTGCCCCCTAAAATGCACTGGAGGGTCCCCAGCAGGGCGGGAGGGCTCACCCCTTCCAGGGCTCAGACTGAGCCATGGGACAGCCCAGGACTGATGGCAGCAAACCCAAATCATCAAGGATTTTGATGGCAGCACTCTGGGAGTATATTTTCTTATCCATTTTATTAACACTTACTTCAATCAAATTTCTATTTGGGACCCAGTGTAGGTAAATAATGGCTCTCTAATTGTCACAGCAGCAAAGTCCCGGTATAATGCTTATTAAGTCATACTTAGGGCCAGATAATCTAGCCTATTTTGGATCCCTCTATTTAATCTTTCCTTTCTGGCAAAGGTCCTGCTGGAGCTGGTGGCCATGTCCCCAGTATTTTCTCTTTTGCAGAATAAAGTTTGACAGGAAAACTCCAGATGAACTTACTGACTGAGGCGGTGTTTCCTTTAGACTCTTAACGATCCTATAAATTTCTTAAAGACCCTCAAGCTTCTCTGGTGCCTTTAATCCCACTCCCACTAATGCCATAGTCGCAGTTCTCAGGCTATAATCTCACCTGCTCCTGGCTCCCTGTTCCACAGGTCAGGGGGAGTCCTGGCTAATCTGGTTGTTTAGCCCAACTGGGATCATCTCTGGAGCATCCTGACCCCACCGGCTGCCGCACGGAGAGGCCGCTCTGTGCCTAAGCCAGCAATGTTCAATTACATTTCCCTTAATCCCTCTGTTGATCTTGTGGCCTTGGCCAGCTTTTTCTGTCTGGAGGAAGGGACAGATTGGAGGTGAATCACTCACTGCCCTGTCCTAAGAAGATGAAGGTCAAGATAATGGGATCTCAGTGTTTCTGAGAAATGCTTCTTAATCAGCACTTCCCTTTGATGGCTATTCTGTAATTCGAGGTGCAGGTTTTAGGAGCTGCCAGTAACCCCTTTGAACTTCTGCTGAAGTTCACATGTGGGTTTCTACCTAAAGCCACAGAGCAACAGACCCGGGGCCAAACGCTGACCTGCCACGCCAGCACCGAGCGGGTGATGCTGCTGTGGAGGAGCTCTGCTGGAGTAACACCTGTATCTAACCAGGGAACTCCTGAAGGAGCTTTTTGCCCAAAAAACCCCCATACTCTGAGCAGCTACACCTACAGCAGACACAGGGATCCTGCAAGCACCACTTGGTCCTCAGCAGAGAGTGGTGGTTAAGTGCCAGAGGGGAAGGTTAGATGGGATACCGGGGAGAAATCCTTCCCTGTGAGGGTGGGGAGGCCCTGGCACAGGTTGCCCAGAGAGGCTGTGGCTGCCCCTGGATCCCTGGAAGTGCCCAAGGCCAGGTTGGACAGGGCTTGGAGCAACCTGGGCTGGTGGAAGGTGTCCCTGCCCATGGCAGGGGGTGGGATGAGATGAGCTCTAAGGTCCCTTCCAACCAAAGCAGTCTGTGATTTCTGGAGGATGATCCCTTGTCTGGGATGTTTCAAGTCTCACAGAGGAGGATGAAGACAGGTGATGATGGCATTGTTACACCTTCCTGCAGCAATCACAAGGTGCTGCAGAGGGTCTGCAAGAGCCTGCAAAGACCCTCTGGCCACAAACTTCCCATGCACAGTTGGAGCACGGGAAGTGGCTCACAGTGGCTGCCAGATCCGTGCCCTCCTTCCAGAGGTCAGCAACGGCCCCGTCAGGCTTTCCTGGGTCTTCTCCTTTAACAAGCTAATCTAACCCAGCAGCTAAAATCTCATCAACTCAACCAAATCCACCTCTGGAGATTAGAATTAGAAAGACATTTTCCTGAGCTCCTGTGAACCTCATGAACCTCCTGGCCAAGGGAAGAGCCAGCAAAGCCGTTTCTCCACAGCAGAAGGTCCCGTTAGCCCAGAGCTGGCAACAGCCAATAATTAATCTATCATCAGTCTCAGGCCTCAGGAAACCTGAACTTGTTTCTCTGGTGAGTGTGACTTCCCAGGAAGGGTCCCCAGATGGTCACAGAGACCTCCCTGAGGGGTCAGCAGCTGCTCTGCAGGAGGGTGGGCTGCACTCACAACTGAGTTATGGGGGAGACTGCCAGGTGGAGCCCAAGAAATCCTGATGCAGGATAACAGAGTTTTATAAAGTCCATAACAAAGCACCAGTATTTATGCTGCTGGATATATAGAAGTCAGATGAGATGCTTTGCTGGATCCCTTTGGGCTGAGTGTCACAAACCCTGGACTTTCTGCTGGATAGAACCTTCTCTTTTCCTTTCTCTTACATGCTTTGATGTTCAGAGCACTGACTCACTGGGTGCTCATACCCTCAACCTGTGGGCCAAACTTCCCTGGAACAGCTCATACAGCCCCATCCCCAGGAGAGCTCCAGCACCTTGCATTGTGCATCAGGGTGATTTCTGGAGGGAAAGTCTGCAGCAGGACAGGGGCAGTGACTGGGAAGTGCTGGGGATTCTATTTATTTATTCATTTATTTATTTAATATAATTTTAAATTTATTTAATTCAGGAAGTCCTGTAAAGCCTTTCCCCCCCATCCTACTCAAGAAAGGGGCTCTGGCCCTGGGCTCCTGCACAGCTCTCAGCACTTTGGCTGCTCACCATTAACATGGAATTCATTGGGATTTCGATATGATTTTAACATCCCAGCTGCAAAAGGTGCTATGAGATGCTTGGCACAGGCAGGCACAGCAACCAGTGCTTTAGTGAGGTATCAGAGTGTCACATGGGGAGGCACATCACAACACAGGGCCCAAGGGGATGCTGGAGCTGCCCCAGCCCACCCCAGTGTCCCTCCTGGAGGGTCTGCACTCACCCAGCCCGTTTGCACAGTCGTAGAAATCAAAGCAGTGCACGGTTCGATCCATCCCGTATGGTCCCATGAGTGTCCTGGCAGGGGGAAGAGGAGCATCTTTCTGTCACAGGCTAAAATACACACCCAGCCCCCACACACAGGCACATCCTCCCCACCACCCTGGACCTGCTCCACACACTGCTGCAGGCACACAGGGTGAGGGCCACGGCCCCACATGTGCCACCCACACTGTGGCAAAAATCAGCCCCCTCCCAGCCCCCCCGAAGTTTACAGAGATAAATGAGAGAATCTGTGCAGGGCTGGGCATCATCCTCCCCACCCAGCAAATCTGATGGACCTGTCTGTGATTCATTACCTCAGATTATTGGGGCTGGACAGCTGTCCAGCTCCCGGGAAATGAGATCAGAGCTCGGACCAATGTTCTGGGAATAAACCAGTTTCACAAATACAGGCAGCCTGGAATGAAGACAGCCAGGGCAATCTGCTCCTGAGGTTTTTTAGTGTGGGCAGGGGGTCTGGAAAAGGGGGATGCAAGATCTGCTGAGCTGCCTCAAGTCCCTGCTTGGCCGAGTGCAGGGTGGGAGCTTCTCATCACAAGCCAGAGATCACACACCTGAGATTCCCCCAAGGCAACAAACTCTCCCAAACACCCCCCAGTCTCCCCCTAAACACCCTCAGGCAAGGGGGGTGTCCCAAATGAATGACTCCAAAAGCAACCAGTCCCGCTCTGCCCCAGTTTGGGATGCCAGACTCCAAACCCAGGGGCTGGTGCTTCTCCTCCTTGGGTGGCCTGTGGTGGTCACCCCCACGAGGATGGTGAGCCTTCATCTGAGAAACCCAGAGCCAGAGAAGCCAGGTGGGAAAACAGGGCTGAGTGGCTCCCAAAACACTCCCCAGGATTTAAGTCGCGAGACAAAAGGTGTTTGCAAATGAATATCAGGTCCCAGATCTGAACACAGATGAGGAGGAACGACGCCATGGAAAACAACAGGCTCCTCTGAGTCCAGCAGGATGCAGGATCAGAATAAATTGTGAGGACTTTTCTTCTCAGGAATCCAAAATAAATCCCAAAATATCAAGCTATTCTGCAAAGCCAGTAACACCCACCTCTAAGATTCGGACTGGAAGCTTTTTCTCCCTGTTAAAAAACTGCCCCTCCTTGATATTCTTGCACTGTTTCACGTATCCAAGATTGAACAAACCACTGGCCACCTCTGGCTGTCAGAAAACAGAGTTTGAGGACTTCCCAGGAAGCCAGAGCAGCCCTGGGCCCAGGCTGGTTCAAGTAACCACCCGGGATTTTCAGAGTATTGGGAGTAAATCACCAAGGAAATTCCCCCAGGGGTGGACAGAAGCAGCTCAAACGGGGCTGGGACGGGCAGCAGGGCGGCAGAGCCGATGCCTCCTTGGTACAACCAGCTCTTATCCCGACAGATGCACGGACAGGGAGCAGCAGCAGCAGCTTTGCTACTGCCAGAGACACACAGACCCAACCCCAAGGGCTGCGTCCTTGGCTCCTTCTGCTGCACACACGGCACCTCTGCCACCCCACCCTGCCCCTGCAGAGCCACAGCAGAGCAACCTTGGCTAGAGGTGGTCACAGGCCCCCCAGGGCTGCCCTTCCCTGCCCACTCCTGCCCCAGCCAGGGGATTACCTGCTGATGATGATGGCTCCCTTGTAAAGGACAGACACTGCGGGCATCTTGCTGGCGGCGGCAGCCTGGCCCTGCCAGGCACCAGCCACTCGGATTTGGCAGGAATCCGTTAAAGTGATGGGGAAAAAAATGGGAAAAAAAAAGGGGGAGGTCGGAGGGGGTCACGTGGTCTCCCTGTATGCGTGTTAATTCCACCCAACATTAACACAGATCAGCTAAAACCATCCCCAACTTTAGATTAAAGCTTACGCAAGCGAAGCCAACGCGTCCCTCGTGAGCACCTTCCCACAGCGGGGCAGGACTCGGCCACCCCCAGCAGGGCTGGCCCCTTCCTCGTTAGCACAATGGGCTAATTATTTGGGTGCACTGGATGGAACCCCCCTGTCAGGGCTGGAGGGCAGCGTTCGGTGCAGGACATGTGTGCTCAGCATCCCTAAGGGATTAAAATCCACAGCAAAGCTTTGGAAGTAATAACAGACTGTAGCACTTAGGGGTTTAGGGTTGTTGTTGATTTTTTTTTTTCTCTCAGCATCTTTTCCAGCCCACAGCATTTCCTTCTTACTGCAAAGCAAGTTCAGCTGTTCCACTCTCTGCTGGGAGGTCAGAATCATGATTTGCCTCCCATCTTGATGCACATCATCCAGGTAGAGGAGCAGGACTCTCACTTCGTGGGATGTGGGGATGGAGGGATGAAAAAGGATTATCCAAGGTTGGCCAGTGAGCAGGGACAGACCTACAACAACCCACCTCAGGGCTTGGCAGGAGCAGGGCTGCGGTCTTGGTGGAAAAGATCTGGTGATCTTTTCTGAGAAGAGAAATCATCTGGAAACATGCTCCCCTGGAGCTGCAGGAGGACACAGATCCTGCATCCCAACCAGCTCTGGGGGACATCTAAGGTCACAGGAAAGCTCCTGGCCCTGACTCCATCAACACTGTCCTCCTTGTGCTGTTCCCACACCATCTCCACAGGCTCCTGGCCAGGCCCCATTAGTGGCACTTGACCTCGTTAGCTGAGCATCATCAGATGTGGACGTGCTTGCTTGGGACTGCAGACCCTTTGCCAAATAATTCCTTGAGTCTGATGCTGTTGGATGGTACTTTTCCCATGTGTGAACAACCGATTTTATCAGGGGGAGGTCCCCCCGTGGCCGTGTGAAGCCTCACGAGTGCAAGGTGCTTCAAAAGAATGATAAATGGGAAAACTTTGCCTCCATTTTAATTACTTTTTTTTTTCTTAATGGCTTCCATTGAAGGCATTCAGATGAATTATTAAAAATCTGAGCAGACTAAACCTTTAGGTGGCCAAATCTTACCTAAAAAATTATGCCAACTAGACATTGAACATAGACATGTCTGGCGACACATCACACCCACCACAGCAAGACATGACCACACCCAGCCCATGTCTACCTCAAGGCTTTGGCCAAACCAGGCTGAGCACGAGGGCTGTACCTGGGGCCATGTCCCAGACTCTTGGCTCAGCCTTCACTGCACCAAGGGCCTCAAAACCTGCTCGTCCTCACAGCGACCCAAGGTCGGGGAGATGCTCTGTCTCCTGCCATCCTGTGGACAATGACCGGGGCATGGAGAGCCAAAAATTAAGGCAGGAGGGTCCAACACCTACGGACCTGGAGAAAGTGATTGGTTCAAGGCTCAGCAGGAGGTTTTGTGGCAGAACACAGACATGAATTCAACCCTGGGGTGTGCTGACCTTCCATCTGACCTACTCCACACCAGGGCACAGCTCCTCGAGGGGCACGAGTGTCCTGGCACCACACCCAGCATGGGGTGACCTTTTTGGGCAGCTAAGCTGTGAATGGATGCCCCAGCAGCCCTCACCCACCAGCCTCCAGCCACTTACACTGATGATCACACTGCAGGTCCTCTAATGCACCAACAACCATCCTGGTCACAGTAAGATTTACTCCAAGAGTTTCCATCCCACCACCAAAACACAATGTACAGCCTTCCGAGGCTCTCCTGATGCACGGTCACATAATTACACCTTTGATTCACGGGCCAGAGCCAGGCCAGCCCAACCCAAAACATGCGGGAAAATGGGAACATTTCCCTTCCCAGCAATTCAGTAATTCACCCACCACGGTTTCTGCATCTCAGGGAACAATTTGCACTCTCAACATCTGACTGGGGTCTGGGTGCTCAGCACCTTCCACATCAAGTCCCTCAGCAGACCAACCTCGGGCTCCCTCACCCTTCCCACGTGCCAGTGCTTCACCCCAGCTGGGTGGGATGTCCCAATAAATCACGTTTGACCATGAGGTGGGAAAGTAAATGGAAATGGAACCCAGGAGGCCCTTGGGGAAGAGGAGCAGTGCTCAGCTTCCAAGTTTATCTCCAAACACACAGATCCTCAATTCCTTCCTCCAAAACACAGTCTGACCCCAAAAGATGCTGATGCTGCTCCTGCTGATTAATGTCTGTCTTACTGGAGAAAGTTTCAGCAAAAATGCTTCAGAAGATTTTCAGAGTTTTAAAACCTGGAATCACATTCAGAAAGGGTTTATAACCTGCCCTGGGGTCCCAGCCCTGCTCAGTATAACCAGCGTTGAAGGCAAAGGTGCCACTGGCAAAGGGGATGTGTCGTGTGCTCAAGCTCTTCACAGAGCTGGGACCCAGCTGGGTAACTCAGTAAATCCAGGATTCTTACTCAGGAAACCACCAGTGTGAGACTTCACATGTTTGAATAAATCAGGCAATGGAACGACTATGAATTAAGTACAAACTCACCCCATGGGTCTGGACAGCAAATAAACACGTACTTCACTTGCATGTCCACTTTTTCATTGACTGCTAGAAAAATTAGGAAAACTCGTTGAACTCATTGAAAAGTGAATTTTTCTTTTCCAATGGAAAAGTTATTTTTGCCTGAAAAATATATTTTCAATAGACAAAGTTCAGAGAAACTGTATCAGTCAGCCTTACTTAACACTACCATGTATAAGACAGAAACTGTCAGTGGAAACAAAACAAGGCTTAGAGCAGAAGCAGAGTTAAAAAATGCTGACAGTAAAACATAGCACAAGTCAGGTGCATTTCCAATACATTTTTCTGAGAGATCATAAAAGGGGAAAGTGTGGGAGAGTGAAACTGGGAGCGCTGGGGAGAGGCACAGGAACCACTGCCAAGAGGAAGCAGGTGCAGAAGGTGGTGGTGATGTATTTGGCTCTCAGAGAGAAAAGAGTTGAAGAGGATGGCTGAACCCAGCACAACCAATAGTAAAGTCATTTCTTCTCATAGTTCAAGTCTCCCTTTGCCCTTCCTAGGCAGATGACAAGAAAACAGTGCTGGGAACAGCTGGACTGTGAGGGGAGGTGATGGGTTTAAAGTCATTGGGAGTGTTGGCATCACATAATCAACATGTCCAGCAGAAGATGGGAAGATGTCACTCAAGGCTCATCCCTTGTGAAACACACTTCCAGTTGAAACTGAGGGGTCCCTGAGTGCTCTCCCCAGGCAAACAGCCCTCTGCATCGTGTCTGCTCAGGTGGGGTCATCTCCAGGTCATGTTAAGTCCATACAAGCAATGCACAGAGGACGAGTCTCCTCAGTTATTCCAGCCCCAACATCGAGGCTACAACCCAGGAACCAGATGTGGGGAGCAGCTGAGCCCAGGAATGGCCAGACCCTGTGGGGATGTCCAGCCTGGCCAGGTCCCACAGGGAGCATCCCCGAGGGAACCAGGTGATGAGGCCAGGAGCAAATCACCCCAAATAGAGGGTGGGTCCCAGGCAGGATCCTGCGCTTGGTGCAGCAGCAGCACAAGGGTGCCAGGGCTGGGGTGGGAAGGATGTGCTGCCAGCAGCCTCACCAAGCCCACAGGGAGCCTCCCTGCAGGGCTGAGCAGGGACAGGTCCAAGTAGGTTAGTGTGGGTGGGCATTAGAGGTGGAAGGACACCCAGCAGGGCACTGAGATCTGTCCGAGAAGGTGGCGTTAAGGAGGTGGGGGGTGGGAGGGTTCACCTCGGCAGGGCACTGTGTCACCAGCTCTGCCCACAGCCCAGCAGCCACAGCGGGAGCCAAGGGCTGCCCAGGCAGCACTGGGAACATTGGATTGTTATTAAGTAAGTTCATTTCATGACAAAACTAAATTAGTGTAGGCTGCAGAGGCATTTCCATCTGATTAGAAAAGAGAAAAATGCAACTGTGCTGCTTGCAGGATCAGCTACAGAGCATTGGGAATAAATCAAAAAATAAATCAGCTGCTCTGGAGCTGGGAAGGAGCTGCCCACAGTCACAGTGCACCCACACAGTGTTTCCATAATTCGACCCATGGAGTCACTTCAGATGAGCTCTTGAGATCAGGGCTGTTCACAAACAAGTCTGAACAGAAGAGAGAACAAACAATAAGGTTGGAAGGAACCTCAGGGATCATCTGGTCCAACCTTTCTTTTCAAAAGCATGGTCTAGACAAGACAGCCCAGCACCCTACCCAGCTAAATCTTGGAAGTATCCAACGTCAGGGGATCCACCACTTCCCTGGGGAGATGATTCCAATGGCTTATGGTTTGCATTGTGACAAGCTTTCCTCTTGTGCCCAACTGGAATCTCCCCAGGAGTAACTTGTACCCAAACAAAACCGTGCTGCTGAAACTGCTGGTGAAGGCAGCAGGCAGGTCCCATGGGGAGCACCCAAGGATGGGCAGCTCCATGCTCCCATCCCTGCCCTCAGCATCTCCACAGGCACCACCTGCAGGGGGGCAGAGGGGTGGGGACAGGGGCTGATCCCACCTGAAAATTATGCTTCAAGTCAGCAGAGGTGGAGCACTTTCTGGTGGTGCTCCTTGCCAGGATGAAGATAGTTAATCCATGAGCACCTGCCTGGCAGAGGTGCTCTCCAAGACCTCTGGGGCTTGGAGAGCTTAAACCACAACAAGGGGTTACAAGTATTTTCCAGTGGATGACAACATGCAGCTCTTTCTGTGCTGCTCCAAAGGGTTTTGGTTGAGGAAAGGCAAAAAAGGACCTCTTCAATCAGCCTGTCTCACAGTAACTAGGGAGAGAGGCTGTTTCAGGTGGAAGAGAGGTCAGGCTTGGTCTGCCAGAGGTTTCTGGCAAAGGTGTTTATTCCAGAGCCCTGTACCTAGCCGAGATAAGTGTCTCCCATCCAGCCCAGCCCTCGGATGTACCCACTTGAGATGGGGATTAACACAATTTAAATACAATCACGTGGGAAAGCTCAAACAGGGTCCTTCATTTTCACCCCAGGAAGACCAAGGTGTGGTCACATCTCTCATGAGGAAGCCTTCCTCCCTCCTCCTCCTCCTCCTCCTCCTCCTCCTCCCCTCCCACGAGGCAGCCAGTCTGCTGCTCTGCCTGGGGCTGGTGCTGTGGCCCCAGCTCAGGTGTCAACTGCAGCGAAGGGTTAACAGGATTATAAACCTCCCTGCCTTCTTAAATCCCCTGGGCTGGGGGATTGGACTGGTTATAAACTTATTAACAGGGGACAGTGGCTGCTGGGGCCTGTGGAACCTGCTCTGCCAGGAGGGCCACTGATCTGTCCACCCCAGATTAATTGGGGAAAACATGGGAATGATGGCAGGAAACTCATCCAAGTGAATCCATAAAAATAAAGATGGAAAGAAAGAGGCAGGGGAAATGGCTGGGTATGGAAAGGTGGGAAAACAACATAATTTGGGGAAAGATTTCAGAACATGCTTCCAGGGTGGGAGAAGAGCTTTGACCCATCTTTGAGCTGCAAATATCCCCACGCTCAAATCCAGACCCTGGCACAAGCCATAAACATGCAGCAATAACAATGCCAAGAGGACTGGGGGAAGTGCCAGGCCAGTCTTGCACTTGGCCATGCCTGGTGAGGAGCTGGCACCAGATCCACACCCACCTGGGGCACACAGAGCGTGGTGCAGCCACGAGACCTGCCCAGCAGCGATGGGCTCCTTTGGGGCTCCTGCTGGGTCTGGCAAAGCTCCTGCACAAAAGCCACCACTACAAAACTTGCTTAGAGCCTCCAGCTCCTCCTCTCTGAAGGAGAGAAGCCGTACAGGAAAGCCCTGTGGGGACACACCAGCATCAGTGCTGGAGGAAACTGGGGATGAGGGATGAGCCACTGGTCCAGCCATGCGCTGATGCTGCCGGGTGAGGTCCTGCTGATGGTTCATGTTTATTTATTAAATTCCTATTTCAAACTCCAAAATTAATCTTTTAATCAGCGGCAGAGTGGGGTTGTGCTTATCAGAGTGCTGGGAGGTGTTATCTGCCCTCCATCTGCTCACCACCCTGCGCTGTGTCCCAGCGGAGACGGCAGACGGACAGACACCGGCCAGTGCATCTGGCAGCCACCACGTGTGGGGGCTGGACCCCGGCACAAAGCTGACATCTCCCTCCACCCTCACAGAGCACATCCCAGCAGACAAAGCTGAGGAGGGTTCAAGCCAAAACTCCAGTGTATGAGCAGATTTTTGAGGTAGAAAAGAGGTTTTGAGCATTTTTACCTTGTAAGGGCAGGGCAGTGGGGTTTAGCAGCCCTGATGAGCCGGGGATGCCCAGGGGACCCCAGCGAGGTGACAGAGCTGCCAGGCAGGGGTGTGGCTCTGTCTGCTCCCATACACACACCACAGCCCCATATCATCAGCACCCACGAGGCAGCACTCCCCAAAACACAGCCCACGAGGTCACGGGTGTCCTTCACGACCTCCTCCTGACCAGCAACACACTCCACCTTTTCTGCACCCTTTTCTGCAGCAGGGAAGCATCAACATTGCAACTCAAACCAGCCTGTC
The DNA here is from genome assembly GCA_013397135.1 of Pachyramphus minor. Taxonomy (NCBI): domain Eukaryota; kingdom Metazoa; phylum Chordata; class Aves; order Passeriformes; family Tyrannidae; genus Pachyramphus; species Pachyramphus minor. Next base: position 68,712 of record VYXB01004781.1, read on the forward strand.
TGTGAAGGCAGGAGTCACCCTGGGGTGCTGCCCTCACCAGCCTTGCTGCACCCCCGTGGGGTGCGGCCCCCCCGCCCTCGCTCCATTGACCTACTTCAGCCTGAGACGGATCATGTCCCAGCAGCATTCACAGTCCCTGGTGTCTGGACGGTGCTCTGGCTTCTTGGTCTCCGCTGAGGAGAAGCCCAGGCTCGCCAGGCCAAGAGAGCCTCTGCCAAACCTCAGGGTGGTCCCCAAATCCCGCGGGGTCCTGCGCCGGCTCCGGCCCACTGACCCCCAGTTAATCGGCTAAAGCCGCACGCTCTGAACCCTGGCCCGGGCACAGCCGTGCTCCCGCCGCTCTCCCTGCCCTACATAGACATCTGCAGCCTCCCGGCACCTCCGTCACCTCCCGGCACCCCCGGCACCTCCCGGCCCCTCCGCCGTGCCCGCCGCCCTCCCAGCACCCACCTGGGGCCCTGCTCTGCACCCACCCGCTCCTGGGCGCTGCCGGGGGGGACACGGTCCCTCTGGGGAGGTTTCATCAAATGGGGCAGCAGCAGGAGCACCCACAACTGCTGTGGGTGCTTCCCCAGCTGCTGCCTGCGAAACAAACCCCCTTCCCCGTTCCTGAGGCTGGTACCGGCCTCACCCATGTGCTGCCTCTTCCAGGGGGATGAAGGTGCTGTGGGACCCCCACCAGACCCTGCCCTCCGGAGAAAGGGAATCAAACTGAACTAAAGCCCACAAAAAGCCACTGAAAACATCCTCCCTAACACCCTTCCTGAAGAGCGGGTGCGAGCCCCGGGCCATGTCCACTGCCGGTGCAGCAGCGTCCGGCCCCGCTTACCAGTAGATGAGGGAAAGCCCATCGAAGCGCTCCAGGGGGCGGCCAGGGGGCTGGAGGTAGGACATCATCCGGGGGCGGTGGTCCTGGCCGAGCCCTCAGGGCCGGCTCCTGCTGCCCGGGGCCACGGGCTCGGAGTGCCAGCGGCTGGCAGGGCTCCCCGCAGCAGCCGGCTACACCTAATCCCAGGCGGGCAGGCATGTGATCGCCCCTCTGCAGACTCCCCCCAGCTAAACCCTGCCGGTGTCTCCGGTTCCGCGGGGACGGCGGGCCCGGGATGCTCCAGTGTGGCAAATTCCAGCCACCAGGTCTGAGTCCCACCTGGGATCGGAGCCTTCGCCACGGGACCCCCCCCGGCAGCCAGAGTCCCATCCCCCGTGTGCCACCCTCAGTGGGGCACATCCCGCTCTCCCCATCCACCACATCCCCTGGTTTGATAAACTGAGCAGTTAACTTGGCACGATGGCCCCTTCACCCCCCGAGCAGTGAGCCCCCCCTCACCCTGCACTTGCAGTGGCTGTTAATGATGGTTATAATCGTTAACAATGGTTATAAGCCATGGTTAACCTGCCACCACAAACTATTTAAAGCCAATTGTAGGCGTCTCTGACCTGCACTAAACCCCGGCTGCACTGCCACACACAGTTCCCTTCCTCCCTGGCCACTGCCAGGATAATACTGAGTATTTATAGAATATATATTATTACTAGAATATGTATAAAAATACATTATTTATTTCATTTGAAGCACAAATATTGCATTTTGGTATTTCCTGTTGAAGGTTGTCTGGTCATACCCCAGTATCCAAATGATCCTTTATACTACTAGGAAAGCCCTGGGAGTGAGCGCTGGTGGACAGATGGAAACTGTTTGAAGCGGGGTATGATCCCAGAATGTGAGTTATCCCAGAGCAGTGAGGTCACAGCCAGCCCTGTCATACTTGTCCACATCCAGCTGTGGGTGGGATGGACAGACAGCAGGACAGACAGACCTGATTCAGGGCACTGGAAAAGTCACAAATGAGCCCCAACTCACTGCATGAGGAGTGTTTTATTTCTGCCTCTCCCCACCACTCACAATCACAGGGCAGCAGCCCCGGGTGGCCAAGACCTGGGGATTAGGTGAGTCCTGAAGATTATGGAATACATCTGTCTGTCTGCGTCCTGCATGGCCTGGGAAAGCCAAGTCCTCTGCTCAAAGCTCCCCCCAGCTCCACATAATGCTCATGAAATCATGGAATATCCTGAGTGGGAAGGGACCCCCAAAGATCATGAGTCCAACTCCTGGCCCTGCCCAGGACACCCCAACAATCCCACCCTGTCCCTGAGAGCATTGTCCAAACCCTCCTGGAGCTCTGGCAGCCTTGGGGCTGTGCCCACTGCCCTGGGGAGCCTGGGCAGTGCCAACCACCCTCTGGGGGAAGAACCTTGTCCTGAGATCCAACCTGCCCCTGCCCTGAGACAGTTCTCTCAGGGTGGGACACTTGCAGACTAGCTGAGGAGAACACGGAATGGCAGAGATGGTGGCAATCTATCTGTCCAGCCACTGCTCCCCAGCCCCAAGCCGAGGCTCCCATGGGTGTTGGGCATGGGAGGGCTTTGGGGACTCGGTGGTGGCTGGTGACACCTCCAGCCAGGGCATGAGCACCCACGGGACATGAATCGGGAGATCTCGATGTCTGGGGTGAGGGAGCCACCCCGGCCCGTGCCACCCACGCTGTGACGAAGAGGAGGGAGCGCCCGGGGCGGGAGCCCAGCGGCACCGGCAGCGCCCAGGAGGATGTGCCCGGGGTGCCAGACCGCGGGCGCTGCTGCGGGAGAAGGGGGTGAATTAGGGCTGATCCCGCTCGGCATCCTTTCCGAGTGACTGTGCAGGACGTGCCGGTGCCAAAGTCCTTTTCACCTGTCGCCTCCCAGCCCGGTGACACGTCCCCTGACGAGGCACAGTCCTCCACCCAGGACAGCCACCACCTTGTCCCTACCCCCCTTCAGGGGTGCCGCTCTGCTTTCCACCCTGCCCCGGGCCAGCCCCCTGCAGTGCACCCCTGGCCAGGACCCCCATCCCCAGGAGCGTCCCGTGGGGCGCTTGGGGGGCACGGCCACCCCCCCAGTGCCCCCCCTGCCGAGGAGGGCTGGTGGGGGACAGCCTGCAGCTCCCGGGACTGTCGCAAGCCGGGCCGGGCGGTGCTGGGTGTGAGCCCCGGGACTGGTTTGTGCCGCCGGGGCAGGACGGGCAGCTGGGTTTGCCGAAACCGCCGGGAGCGGGCGGGCACGGGGTGCCGGTGCCGCGGCCGGAGCAGGGCTGGGCCGGCCTCTCCCAGTCTCACCAGTCGGGATTGTCAAAGGCAGTGTCACCCCGCTCCGGGGCAGGACAGCACCCAGCAGCCACGGGGACGGCGAGGCCACCCTGATGCTGCCCTGGTGCCCGCGGCCCAGCTCTGCCGAGGCACCACGTGCACCGGGGCATCATTTCCAGCGCCCTCCTGGCGTCTGCCGGGAGCCCGCGGAACACCCCGCGGGTGTGTGTCCCCCTTGTCCACAGCCCCGGGGGTCACGGCACCCCCGAGGCGGCTCGGGGGGTGAATCACAGCGAGCCAGGCCCTGCCTTGCCCTTTCCCCCCAGAGTTCCGTGCTGGCGGAAGCAGAGCATTATCTCCCTCGCCCATCGGAGGCAGCTGCCCCTGGGTAAGCTCCAGCTGCATATTTATACCGATGCAAACATTACACCCCGGAAATTCCCAATCTTTACCTCACGGGCCAAAGCCTGCACTGAAGCCCTGACCTTTTTCTGCCTCTCTGTTCTGGGGAGCCTGTGACAGTGGTCCTGGCCATGGGACAGCCCAGCCAGGATCAGGGCTCCTGCATGGGTGCCCAGGGCTGCAGCACTGTGCCACTGTGGAGGCAGAGGGGACACCAGAGCAGCTGTGGATGGAAGTGTTCAAGGTCGGGCTGGACAGGGCTTGGAGCAATCTGGTCTAATGGAAGGTGTCCCTGCCTATGGGAGGGGG
>VYXB01004781.1:77498-120378 GCA_013397135.1 Pachyramphus minor
GGCGGCGGGGACGGGCAGGCGGAGCGCGGCGGGCGCCGTGCGGGGACGAGATGCACTCGCTCTTCAGGAAACGCAACAAAGGGAAATACAGCCCCTCCGTGCAGAAGAAGAGGTGAGTGACCCGGCCCCGGGAAGCTCCGGGTAGCCCCGCGCACCCCGAGACGAGCTTCGCCGATATCCCGGGGATCCCGCGCCTGGACTTGGCGGAGCCGGGGCCCCCTCAGGTGTGGGAACCCTCAGGTGTGGGAACCCTCAAGGGTGGGAAACCGTCGAGGTGTGGAACCCCGAAGTGTCGGCAGCCGCGAGCCATGGGCAGCCCTGGAGGTGTGGACCCGCCTGAGGACTGGAAACCCTGGGGTGTGGGAACCCTCCTGAGGTGTGGACACCCGCGAATGAGGGCACCCTCCGAGGTGTGGGAAGCCCCGAGGAGTGGGTAATCCCAAGGTGTGGGAACCCCGATGTTTGCCCCTCTCCTGAAGTGCCAGCTCCTCTCCAATATGGGTCCATACCTCCTGTGCCAGGTGGGGGCACAGAGATGGTTTCCCCCGGTCCCCTTCCCATCACAGAACGGGGAACAGGTTCCTTTGCTTCCCAGGTGTGTGCTGGGCCTCAGGGAAAAGTAGTCTGGTTGTCCTGCGCCTTCATCCCCCTGTTCCCTCGGGAACAGGTATTCAGTCCATCAGTTCATAGTTGTTTCCTTGCTCTCTCTGATGGGGTGGGGGCTCATTTTGCTTGTAGTGGTTGTAAAAAAACAGGAGTAGCTTGTTAAATGTGCCCTGTGAAAGGTCGCTGATAAAAGGGAAAAGGTGTCAAAATCCCTCCCCGGGAAGGCTCGACCCCGCTCTGGGCTGGATGATGGGCAGTCCCCAGCCCCTGCCTGCACCAAGGACGTTTTTCCAAATAGGTGGATGTTGGGATTAATTCAGAAGCTTGTCCTGTGTTTCCCAGAGGAACTGCAGGGGCTCTGGAGCATGTGGAGTGTTCCAGAATTGTGAACAATTCAAGGATTCATGATTCAAGCCCCTGGCTTTTTCACCCCTTTCCATCCCTGTCCATCGGCACCTGTCGTGGCTGGTGGGCTCAGAGCAGCCGCCCTGTTCCCAAAAATCCTCCTTTGGGAAGGAAATGGGAACTGGTACAGGAGCTGAGGTGCCTTTGAGGACCCAGACAGGGACCAGTCAGCCCAGAAGGCGCCGACATCTTCCAAGCTGGGGAGCCCCTGGCTGCTCCCTGCCCACGGGAGTGGGGCTGTGGCGCGTAGGAGGGTGTTCCCCGCGAGGGGAGGGTGCTGCCCTGCACAGGGGATTTGCTGAGCTGCCTCTGGTCGGGCTGAGGCTCCGGCTGCAGCCCCGGGGACGGGCTCCCCCGGCAGCCCGGCTGGCTCAGCAGGGCCGCCCAGGCTCCGGCTCCCAAAGCCCGGGGCACACTCTGCTGCCAGATCTGCCCTGGGGAGCGGCAGGAGACGGGGGTGGCACAGAACCCTCTGAGCCCTGATGGTCCCGGCGTTCCCATGAGTGAAGGATGGTCTTCAGGGGTTTCAGTGGGTGGCTGGAAAATGAGAACCCCCCACCCGGGCTTGTCACCTGGGCAGCTGAGCACTCCGAGAGCATCGGGATGCTGCAAGGCAGGAGGGGACAGACCTGCTCTGTGCTGGTTGATTACTCAGCACGGGACTGGGACTGGGGACAGGGTCTGCTGCCCTCTGAGCACTGCCAGTGCTGGGTACCCCGTGCTCACATCATCAGACCCTGGGGTGCCCACCCTGGGCTGGGGCTGGGGTCCCCATGCTGTTCTCTGAGCCCTGTCAGCTCTGGGTACCCCGTGCTCTCATCACCGCTGATGGATGGGCTCAGGAAGGAAGACAATCCTCTCTCCACCGCCCTGCCTGGAGCCCAGCAGCCCTGGGCAGGTGCCAAAGCACCTCCGAAGTCTGCGGGCCAGGCTGAAATCTCTGCTTTTCTGGCTGGTGGTGGCTGAGGAAGCAGCGCAGGGCTGTGGCCCGGGGCCACCATCCCTCCCCGGGCCCCGGCTGTCCCTGCACACCTCGGGGAGAGCTGTGCTTATTAGCCCCAATTTGTTAATTCCTGCCTTGGAGTTTACAAACATCTGGGAGTCCAGGAAACACTCCCACCGTGTGGAAACAGCCCCGCCATCAAGATGGGGAAGCCGGTGCCTGACCGGTTAAACAACTCGCTGAAGGAGGATTGCGAAGAAGTGAGGAGCTGCTGCGCCCCGGCCCCTGCTCCAGGCACTGCCAGGCTCCCGCCCTGCTCTGTGCCAGAAAAACAGAGCAACGCTCCTAAAATCAGCCGACCGCCCCCGCCGTCAGCAGGGACCGAGATTTCGACACCGAGTGAGCCCGGCCTCGTCCCGCTGCGCTGCCGGGACACGGGCGCTGCTGCTCGGGCAGGGCTCGGTGCCGGGGGCTGCAGGTCCCAGAGCCGTCCCGGCACAGTGACAAGGCACTGACCCAGCCCCGGGCGCTGCAGCCTGTCCCACCAGCACACAGGAGCCGGGGCTGCCCGGGAAACAGCGACCTGCAGAGGGGCAGGGCCTAATGAGGAGCCATGGGAGTATCGCTGGCTTCTTTAGCCTTGGGATGAGTCCTTCCCATGCTGGGAACATCCTGATGAGCAGCACTGGCAAGTCAAGATCCCTGTGAGCCTGTGCAGCCCAAGGCAGGCACTGCAATCTCTCTGTGAGCAACACTCTTTGTCCCCCTGGATGTGACAGTCACCCTGCCCCAACCCCAGACTGGCCCTCAGCCTCCCACCCAGCAGGACCTGGGTCCAAGTCTCTCCTTAGGATATCTGCTGCAGCTCTGGCCTGGGTGTGTGGTCTCCAGACTCAGCCAGTGGCCATCCCCATCCAACCCTGGGCACGTCAGTAGGTGTGTGAGCATCTCCCTGCCTTGGCCGGGGAGCCCCCGTCATGGTGACATTTCTGGGTGGCTTTATGCCCTTCTTGCTTCCCCCATCCCAGTATCATAAGGCCCTGGGGATTCAGTGGGGACTGGCCATGACCAGGGATTGTTGCAGGGATGTGTGTCCCTGGAAGGGAAGGCAGAGGCCTTGGACAGGGGTGTAGTGTGGGGGAAATTCATCAGCCTCTCTCCACATGATCTTCCCCAAACTCTTGCCATGCTTAGAAAACAGGACATTGGCTTCTCTCTTGGAAAGGCCAGGCCTGGGAGGGAGAAAACAGTGAGGGTGGGGAGGCCCTGGCACAGGTTCCCCAGAGAAGCTGTGGCTGTCCCTGGATCCCTGGAAATGTCCCAGGCCAGGTTGGACAGGGCTTGGAGCAGCCTGGGCTGGTGGGAGGTGTCCCTGCCCGTGGCAGGGGGTGGGATGAGATGAGCTTTAAGGTCCCTTCCAACCCAAACTGTTCTGTGATCCTGTGATCCTGGTGGAAGAGATCAGCTCTGCTCTGCTCCCATATGGAAGAGAAAAGGTGTTTAAGGATCCCTTCTAACTCAAACCATTTGATAATTTTATGATAAACAGTTCAGCCTTCAGAATTGGTACTGGAACTCTCCCTCCTGCAGCAGGAAAGATGTTCATCCTTGGGGTCCCCTGGTGAAAGCATCCACCCAGGAGGGGTCCAGCCCTGGAGCCCCTTAACAATGTCAGGAGACCCACTCCCCACCTCAGAGGGGGTGCAGGCAGCTGGGACAGCTCTGCCTGCAGGGCTGGCACCCATTTCCAGAGGCTGTTTGGAAGGGCTGGAGTGAGCACAGAGCCCAGACAGCAGGTGAGTCAGGAGCTGCTCTGTACTTAGGGCAGAGTGAGCCCTGCCATCGCCCGCCCTGTTCCTGCTCTCATTTCCATGCACATTACAATAAAATATCACCATTCTACGAGGGAAGATAAATGTAATTGAAGCAAGCTGGGCTGAGCACAGCAGCCCTGCCATGGGCAGCCTGACAGCACACTGCTCCCCAGCTTTAAGCCAGATCTTAATCTTCCCCAGAGCTGAATTACTGTAGCCAGAGCCCAGCCCTCGTGTCCTCTGCCCTGCCACAGTTTCACTCCAGTGTCCTGAGAAGCAGCACAAGGGAATTCCATGCAGGGAGAGCTGTGGCTCTGGGAGCTTTAAGGACATTTACAGCTCTGTGCTGTGGCCTTCTGGAGTTTTAGCCCTCCCTAAAGTCTGGCCTCCAGCAGCAGTGCTGATATGGGTGTGGGTTTTTTATGAAATCTGGATAAATGGACATTAAAGGGGGATGGAATTGAGAGCAGCAGTGGGTGGTCACTGCCTGATGGTGGTCACAACTCTCCATCCCAGTGGTGGGATGCAGGAAACAGGACCAGGATCCATGCCCAGACCCCACCCTCAGCCAACTCACCTGTCCCTGGCTGAGCTGTCCCTCCAGGAGATCTTCTGCTGTGGGAGAGCAGGGGTGTGATCAGCATCACTGAGCAGGACAGAGCCCTTCCCATTAACCCTCCCAGATTCATGGGACAAGCTCCCAGCAGGAGCATTCCCAGGCAGAGTGGTCAAAACTCCAGGAATATCTATTTGAACATCCTCCCTTGATGAGGATTAGGGAAATAACCTCCTTGTTTGGAAAAAATGAAAACTGAGTAATCAAAGGGATTTTCTACCAGCTGCCAGCAAGCACAAAACTTTTGGACACCCCAGAGATACTGATATTAGGGAGGTTTGCTCCAAAAACTGCTCTTGTCACTGAGGGTGCAACCTAGTGAGAAAGAGAAAAAAACAGGACTAGAGGAAAAAAGCCCTCTAAAACAGAGCATCAGCTGAGGTCAGAACTGTGGTACATGGATGGAGTGGTGTCTACCACGGAGCAGCTGCCTCCTCCTGGGCCCCCAGCTGGGAGAAATCCAAAAAACCCCTCCCATTCCTCATGGGAATGACCTGGGACCCTTCACCCCACTCAGGCAATGCACCAGTTGCTCAAGGCAGCATTGACAAGAAACTCTTCTGCCAAGCACAGCTTTCCATGAGAGAGATCATTTTTTCCTTTTAAAGTTTTCCAGAAATGGCAAAGCCAGTTTTTCCAGGCCTTTTTTTCTTTTTTCCTTTTTCTTTCACTATTTTCATCTCTCAAACAAAGCCTTATCTATTTCAGCAGAGCAGCTTTGCATTTCCCTTCCCTCTGCCTGAGCCTCGCAGGGGCCGTGCCCTGGGCACCTTTGATCCTGGCTCTGCTCAGTCCCCCGTGTGCTGCCCTTCCCAGCTGGGCTGGGGCCAAACCTGCCCTTCTCCCTCCCCAGCTCTGCTCCATGCTCTGACCAGCCCCTCCTGCCTGTTTTTTGGCCCTGGCTTCCCTTTGCCTTACCCTGCCAGCAGCTCTGCTCCAAAGCCTGGATGCATCCCCTGCTCTTCCCAGCAGCTTCCCAAAAGAGCCACATCCTGCAAATCCCATCCACAAACCTGTTCTGGGATGGTTGAGGCTTCCTGACTGATTTGCCCATCACCTTGTGCTTCTCCTGCATGGAATTCTGGAATGGCTTGGTTTGGAAGGGGCCTTAAAGATCATCTCATTCCACCCCTTTCCACCAGCCCAGGTTACTCCAAGTCCCATCCAACCTTGAGCACTTCCAGGGATTGGGCAGCCACAGCTTCCCTGGGCAACCTGTGCCAACGATTCCTTCCCAATATCCCATCTAACCCTGCCCTCTGGCAGTGGGAAGCCATTCCCCCTTGTCCTGGCACTCCAGCATCTTCCCCCCTCCCAGCAGAGGAAGGGCACAGGCAAACCAACCCCTTCCATCCCTGGCATGGAGATTTCAGCCAGGCTTCAGCTTTGCCAGCCCCTCCTTGGCATCCAGATGGATGCAGGGACCACACTCACCCTTGTGACTTACCAACATAGACCCAGCTGTGGAGGGCACAGGCAGGTTATTAACAGGGCTGATGTTCTCACATCAGCAATGTCTAAGTTGGGTGATGAAGTGGCACAGAGGTGATAACTATGGAGAAATAAATACAGAAATAAGAGAGATTTTACAAGAGAGGTTCCCATTCTCTCCTGTTTCTGTGTTTGTTCCTGCACACTTGTTATTCCTGTGTTTCCAGCAGCAGTGGGATGAGTGGGAGCTCACACCAACCTCCCAGTTCAGGGCTCTGTGCTGTGCTCAGCACAGGCTGGGGGGCAGAGGAGCAGCTCCCCGATGCTGCAGTTGGGGATCCAGCTCCCAGGGGAGGTTTTATGAGAGCTCCCTGTCCCACAGCCTGAGCTGGTGACTCTCACACAAATCTCAGAGGTGGAGGGAGCAAACAGCTCTCCTGTTGTGCGTCAGGAGAGCCGAGCCGTGCCCACGTCCCAGCGTGGCCTTGCTTGCTCCAGGTGAGCTCTGCCTTTTCCCTGGTCACCCGGGTACTGCCCATAGCAGCAGCAGCTTCTGGATCACCAGGCACACATCCCCTCCCTCAGAGGAAATTCCACCTTCTGCCCTCTCTCCCCCAGCCCCGACACCTGCTCCCGCTCCCTGCAGGATGGAGGAGGGATGTCTCCCACCCCGGGGTGCCAGGGGCTCTGCCCTGGCACAGTTCCCTGAGGCCTGGGGAGGGCTGGCCAGGGGCAGCACCCGCAAGGGAAGAGCAGGGACAAGGGGATGGGGGCACATCCCTGTCTGGACACGTCATCCCCAGCCCAGCCCAGCCTGGCAAAGCCACACCTGAGTAGGAGGATCAGGGCCTGGGTGCTGCCCTCGCTGCTTCCCAGCACCTGAGATCAGTTTTGCTGATGGAAATAAAGGCCAGGTGAGGAGAGTGAGCACAAAGGTCAGGCTGAGGCTCCAGGTTCAGCTCTGCCAGACCAGACCAGATCAGCAGCAGCTTGGGAAGCCACGGATCTCAAAAAATCCCTGACTTAGTGTTATTTACTCCCTACAATTTGGAAGCTTCAGTCAAAGCCAGAACCAGAAAAGCCCCAGACCTCTTCTGATTTTGGGGATGGTTTTTCCATCCATACTGTAGATAAACTGGTATCCTGAGGATCCATCCTGGAGCTTGCCAGAAACACGGAGATCAAGGTAGGGAATATGAAGAGGAGCTGGCAAGTGCTTCCAGCTCTTCCCCAGCCCCTCAGTGCTGGTGCAGCAAAATATCCCAAGCTCCCACCTGGATAACACCAGGATAAGCCTCTCCCACTCTCAAAGCTCAGGTGCCCTCTGGTTCACCAGTGGGAGATGAGGAAGGCTCCTTGGTGGCTTCAAGCCTTGAGCTGTCCTGGGATGCAGGAGGTGCCAGATCTGAGCAACCATCAGCTGAAGACACCCAAACACGTGCAGCACGTTTCAGTCACCCACTTCAAACCACTTTCTCTCCACTGAATTCATCTGACGTTTTCCCTGGTTTATGTGGGATGATGAGGGTTGGAAGAAACCCCAAAATGCGTTTTGAGGAGCTGCTTCTACCACTGCAGTGGGATCCAGCCACTCACATCCTGGTGCAACCCTCCAGCTGGGATTGTTGAATGGAGAATGGAAATCACCCTTGGAATCATTGCAACCACAACTTCCAAGGACCCCTTCCTTGGCTCTTCTGCTCAGGAATGCCCACAGGATCCGGTGCTGATGAAAGGCCATCCCTTGGCTCGTCAGGAGGTGCCAGGCAGGCAGCAGCCACAGTGACAGGCACAAACCTCTGAGTACCATCCTGATGATGCAGCTTCTATAAAAAGAAAAAATCAGTGTAAACGCTGCCCACGCCAGAACTTCCCAGGGAAATGTGAACTTTCCTGGAGCTCTCAGATGCTTCGAGGCTCCTGCAGCCTGGGCAGTGTTTGAGGTAGGGAGGAACAAGCCCAGAGCTGGGGTTTGGTTTGTTCTGCTGAACTGAAGCACCAGAACATGGGCCAGGTGGGAATGTGTCCTGGAGCTCAGCACCAGAGCCCTGTGCGAGCTGTACCTCCAGTCCTGGAAAGACTGAGGGGCTGGAGCATGTGCAGGGAAGGGAACGGAGCTGGGAAGGGGCTGGAGCAGCAGGAGCAGCTGAGGGAGCTGGGGGGGCTCAGCCTGGAGAAAAGGAGGCTCAGGGGGGACCTTCTGGCTCTGCAACTCCCTGACAGGAGGGGGGAGACAGAGGGGGTCAAGCTCTACTCCCAGGGAACAAGGGACAGGAGGAGAGGGAATGGCCTCCAGCTGTGCCAGGGGAGGTTTAGATGGATATTGGGAAAATTTCCTCATGGAAAGGGCAGAGGTGGAGTCCCCATCCCTGGAGGGGTTCAAAAGCCATGTGAATGTGGCACTTGAGGACATGGGTTAGTGGTGGCCTTGGCAGTGCTGGGGGAATGGCTGGACTTGATAGTCTTCCTGGGTCTTTCCAAGTTAAGCAATTCCATGATTGTAGCTGGGGATGCAGGAGCTTCCATGCCCTGAGCCAGCTGTACTGGGATGCTGGTGCTCCACCAGCCTGCCCCACTGCCCTCAGCTCCTGTAGCAGCACTTAACACTTCCAAGCTCGTATAAAATTAATTCTGCCACCATGTAATGAGGTCATTAAGGCTCATTATCTCCACTCTATAGGTGGTTGGTATTGGACTGACCAAAGCCTTGCCTTAAGCCCACATGGTGAAGCAGCACAGCTGGGACATCAGTCTCAGCTGTGTGCACCCTCCAGCTGCAGGGTTTGGGGAGCACCCCCTGCTCTCTGCCTGGTCTGTGGGCAGTGCCTGGCACACTGTCCCTGCAGCTGGCCCTGCTGTGCTGCAGCCTCTCCTTGCAGCCAAAGCAACAGCAAGGAGATGAAATGTTTAAAATAACCCCAGCAATGCAAAAGCTGCGTCACGGGTTGTTCTGCCTCTGCTCCAGCTCAGCCCTCCCTGCTCTCGGATGGGAATTTTTGGGCTGGCCCTGCTCTCTGCCAGCCCGGCTGTGAACAGAGAGGCTCAGGCCAGGGTCCCTCTGGGAGAAAACAGTGCCCAGCAAGGGAGAAAGCACTGAAAGAGGTGCAGGGGGTGTGATCCCATCTCTTTATTTGGTTTAAATTGTGAGTAACTCCTTGCAGAGGAGGCAGCCTTGACCATGGCAGGGAGGGGCACAGCAGGGCTATGGGCAGGGATGCCCAGGGAATGGGCATCAGCCTCAAAAGAGCCACCTCACCTGTCTGCATGGGGACCCAGGGCCTCCTACTGCTGGGGCTCCATCATCTGCTTCTCACATGGTGGGATTGTTGGGATGTCCTGTGCAGGGCCAGGAGAGGGACTGGATGATCCTGTGGGTCCCTTCCAACTGAGGGTATTCTGTGATTCTCCCCCTGACCTGCAGCACCACTCCCCTTCCCCCCCGTGGCAGACACCACGTCCCCCAGCCCGGCACAGCAGCCGAGTATTTTGGGAGGTGTTGGAGGCAGCAGTGAGTCACTCACAGCTGCAGGGCCTGGCAGGCTGGGCTGGCCCCCGGCCACCCCCGGGGTCACAGCTCCCTGTGGGCACCCCCGGGAGCAGCTCAGGGCTGGGGCCGGGTTTGTGGGGTGACAGGACCCCCTTTTTCTCCCCAGCATCTCCAGCAAAGAGCTGACCGAGCTCATAGAGCGCCTGCAGAAAAATGCTGACCAGGTGGAGAAAAACATCGTGGAGACCGACTCCCGCATGCAAAATGTAAGTGAGCCAGGGTCCCACATACAGGGGCTCCTCTGAGCAGCCCCCTCTGCCCTCCCCTCCCATCCCCAGGGTCTCAGCTCCTCTCCTGTGGCACATGGGGGTGGCTCCCAGCCCTGCAGCAGGTACCTGGGCTGTGGTGGGCTGGAACCGAGGGGGGTTTGGGGCTGATGGGAAGAGAGTGGGAGGCTGTGACAGGCAACTGGGCCCCAGAATTCCCTCCTCCCCAGGGCTGGGCAGCACTGTGCAGAGTGGGGATGTGCAACCCTGGATGTGCATCCCAGCAGGCAGCATGGGGGTGGAGGGGCCTGAACCATCCTCCTCTTCCAAAGGAGTGATGCATCTGGAGGTGATGCAGCCCCCAGCCCTTCCTCAGGAGGCCACGTTGGACAGGCCTTGGGGCAACATGGGCTAGTGGAAGGTGCCCCTGCCCATGGCAGGGGGTGGAACTGGATGGTCTTTAATGTCACTTCCAGCCCAAACCATTCCATGATTTCTGTGATAGGTGAGGGGGAAAGCAAAACACGTCACGGGAGGGTGGGAGACAGCAGAGGCCCTGCCCATGTCCACTGCCCAGGGGCAGCAGGGTGGGATGACCTCTTGGACACCACTTGTTTGCCCCTGGTGACCCTTCCCTGCCCTCCCCAGGACCTGCACAAGATCAAGGCGGGGCAGCTGGCGCAGCACAAGGACCTGACGGCGCAGCGGCTCTCGGAGTCCGACAAGCTGCTCTATGTGCTGGACGGGGACGCCGCCATCGCCCGGCACATGAAACATCCCCAGGGGGACATGATCACAGAGGAGTGAGTACAGCACCTGTCCCCAGAGCCCTTCAGGGGACACACACTTCTCCAGGGGCTCTGCTCTGCCCCTGCCAGCAGCGGTGGGGTCACTACGGGCTCCTCTGCATCCCAGTTCCCATTCAAGTGTGTATCCACAGCCATCCTGGGGCACACGTAAAGTGAGGAGGGTGCCCCTGCTGACAGTGGGGTAATACCTGTCCACTGTGCCCCATGCTCTGCCCCAGGCCCAGCCTGCCCTGAGCCCACACCATGTGAGCAGAGGGTGGGAGCAGAGGATGTGGCTGACTCTCCCTCCACAGCCATTGCACAATGTGGCTGTTGCCAGCCCACCTGGGCTCTGGGGTTCCCTAAGGAGAGCCCCCCCTCTCCATGGAGGCCTGGCAGAGGATTCACCAACACTAATGCCAGCCCATGCCCACATCCTGCATCCCACCCTCACCTTTCCCTTCCCACAGCATCCGGCAGCTGAAGGAACGAGTGACAAACCTGCGTGTGAAACATGAGCAAATCTACAACTTCCCCCTGCAGCGCATTGAGCCCCAGGTCAACTGGTCAACAGTGATCGAGGAGAAACAGGTACCAAGGGGACCACCAGTGCCACTGCAGGGCCAGTAGCACCAGCTGGGCAGCACCTGGTGCAGCTCCCCGTGCAGAAACAGGCTCTTGGAAAACTTCTGGGCAGCTTTTATCCTGGGAGCAGCAAACAGCCTGGGAAGGAGGCAGGGGAGGGGCAGAGGTGATGGCACAAGGCCAGGTGCTGTGGCAGCAGGAATCAGTGCTCGAGGTGGCCTTGCCTCAGTATCCCCAGACACCACCTGCTTTGGGCTCTACTCCTCAGCCCTTATTTATCATTTTATCCCACTCCCCACATTCTTCCAGCCAGAACAGGGTTAAGCTCCCAGACTGGCTTTCCCATGGCTGCCCTCCAGCACAGCTGATTTCACCCACGTGCTGCTGGGCACCCGCCCTGGAGCCCATCCAAGCCCAGCTCCAGGTCCATGGCCACCTCCAAGAGGAGTTTCCAGGCCTTGGCCCCCTCACCCCTGTGGCTGACCCCAAATCCTCTGTGCCACAGGTTGTGCTGAGCAGCAAAGGCTTCGGGACCGACCTGCCGCTGGTCAACAGCCAAGTCGAAGAGCACAACATCTTCCACAACGAGGTCATGGCCATCGGGCCACACATGGCCAAGGAGGGCAGCAAGGTCAGCTCTCCTGCCCCTCTCCCTGCTGCCCCACAGGGTCATCCCTTTGCTGAGCCGTGGATGAAGGGGGGGCATCCCACCATCTGAGCTGACTCAGCCCAGAGCAGGTCGGGTGGGTGCCCAGCTCCAACCCAACCTCACAGCCCAGCATCAGACACTGGCTCGAGCTTTACAGTGGGACAAACCCCCTAAACTCACGTCCTGCTCCATCATAAACCCACGTTCCCCTGCACCCTCGAGTCCCTGCCAGACCACTGCTCTCCAGAGACTGCTCCTAACCGTTGCCTAACTCCTAACCCTTGCCTTGCTTCTCCTCTGTTACCAGGAATACATGGATGATTTCCAAGCCAAATACCAGAAGTTGCTGGTAAGAGACTCTGAGATCCTGGGGGCAGAACCCTCTTGCAGGGGCCCCTTGCTGGGGTGTCCAGGCAGCCCTGGGGGACCCATGGAGAGGAGCTTTGTGCTGAGCTCTCCCCTCTCCCTCTCCCAGGCTGGCTCCCAGCAGCGGCAGCAGGATCTGACCTCACTGCAGGATTACATGCAGCGCTGCACCAACAAGCTCTACTGGCTGGATCAGCAGGCCAAGGACAGGACCCACTATGACTGGAGTGACCACAACCTGGACTATCCCAGCCGGCGCCGCCAGTACGAGGTCCGTGCACCGCTGGCTGGGGCTGTGAGCCAGGGGAGTGGGCACGGCACCAGGGCACAGGCCAGGCTTGGATAGGGGCAGGAAATGTCCCTTCCCCCCTGCCTCAGGTTCCCCCAGTGCATCATGAAGTGCTTTGGGGTGTCCAGCTGCTGGTACGGGGATGGTAAGGCTAATCCTCACCTCTGCCAAAGATAACACGACGAGGAAGCAGCTTCCTCGTCCTCCTCTGCCTTCTCTCAGCATTGGCTTGGCAAGAGCCACATCTTTGGCAACATCTGCAAGGGAGGGAAAAGCAAAAGCTGCAGTGGGGGAACATCACACTTTGCTTTGTGGAGCTGTCTGAGCCCTTTGAGAGTCGCTCAGTCCCAGCACAGCCAGGTCCCCTCTTTGCACGGGATCAATGTTTGACTTCTCCCCTTCCAGAACTTCATCCACCGGAAGCTGGAGGAGAAGGAGGAGGCCATCAACAAGCTGCACGCGGATGGAGACCAGCTGCTGGCCCAGAATCACCCCGGGAAGAACGCCATCGAGGTGAGCACCAGGGAGGGGCCCAGCTCCCACCCAGCCCTTCTCCAGAGTGGGACTTGCTGCCAACGCCACTCGTGACTTTAGTTCCTGAGATGCCAAGTGGGAAAAGGCCTCCTTCTCCTGCAAGTGTGTAAACAGCATTGGAGGAGCAAAGATAAACAGAAGGAGCTGTTCCCATCTTCCTCATTCCTGTGGCAATTACCCTGTGCCCACCCACAAAGGAGAAATTATCCTTTATCTGATGGGAAGATGGACACAAGGATTTGGCTCTGTCCCCCCTGCCCCTCATTCCCATTGCAGCATCCCAGCTTTGGGTATTCCCATCCTGGCTTTGACCTGAGAGCAGCTGGTGGCTCCAGAGGCAGCCAAGGAGTTGTTCACCCAGGATGGCAGCTGGTACTGTGAGGTGGGCAGCTGAGGCTCTCCCCTGCCATGGGGGTCCCACAAATCCCCCCTCCCTGTGTTGCAGGCTCACATCGAGGCCGTGCACGCCGACTGGAAGGAGTACCTGAACCTGCTGATCTGCGAGGAGAGCCACCTGAAGTTCATGGAGGACTTCCACAAGGTACCGGCTCCCCGGGGACAGCGAGTTCTTGGAGCCTGGAGAGCAAGTGCTGGGTTGCAGGAGATCACAGAAAACAAAAACTCCTGCTGTTCTGGAAACATGGTAGAAGAGCCAGAGTCCTCTAAAAACAGGGCTTTGAAGGCCAGGACAGCACCTTGAGCTGATAGAACACGAGTCATAATCGCTCAGGCACCACAGGTCAGTGATTTCCTGGCCAAAGCATGACTTGCAGAAAGCTTCCACTCCAACACTGAGGTCCTTGAGCCACAGCCTGCTGTTGGCATCTTTGTCTGCAGGACAGCTGAGGTACCTCACCCCCAAAAGTAGGCATGGGGAGGCCTTGCATGCTCCACTCGGAAGCAGAACAGGTCCATGGGAGGAAATGACACCTGCCAAAGGCAGAGCTGCCCCCGGGGAGCCTGGCACAAGGGCTGAGTGCCCCAGCTGAGCTGGGCAGACAGATGTCTGCTGGATAAATGGCATCTGACAGCCAGGGAGGCTCTGCAGGGGAGCAGGTCAGGCGGGATTCCTCTCCCACAGCCTGGGCGTGTTCACGACGTGAGGAGTCTCTTGGCAAAGCTGAACCCTGGTGCCCAGCCCAGGCAGTGCCTTTTGTGGGTATCTGCCAGAAGAATTGCCCCAGGGGGTGGTTTGTGTGTGGAAGGACTTGGCTCTGCCCTCTCCTGCGCTGGCAGTGGAGGCACCACACACCGGTGTGATGCTGTCCCAGGGAGACAAACTGAGGGCAGGCAAAGGTGGGACCTAACAGCTCTGCCAGAGAGGGCCCTGGAATTAACTGCTCCCTGTTGTCTTTTCCCTCACTCTGATGTCCTGAGCATGGGAAATACTGATTCTTTGCCTTTCTCTGTGTATTCTGGGTGTCCAGGTGCCCAGCAGAGCTCCTGGAGGCTGCGTGAGGACCATGGTGCTGGGGTGGGTCTGCTCCATGTTCCAGCAGGACCCTCCCTCACGAGACACTTTCCATTTGTGCAGTTTCAGAAGGACAGTAAGGATGCCCAGGAGCTCTTGAAGAAGGTGGACACAGACCTGGACCAAAAATTCAGCCCGGAGTTCAAGGACAGATACCAGCTGGAGTCCCTCCTGCGGGAGCTGGATGTGAGTGTTGGTGCAGGCAGGACTGCAGGGGAGGCCAGAGCAGGAGCCAGTGTTCCCATGGCACCGGGGCAGGGACATCCCTGCCCGTGTGGGCACCTGGCCCAGCTTTCTCCATGGACCTCCTGCTGCTCCCTCTTCCCGGCCTTCCCCGGCTCTTCCTTCCCCTCTGGCTAGAGATTGCCTCTCCCCTGGCAACGTAATTGCTCACTGGGCTGGTTTTTATTTGTTCTTTCATGGAGTTGCTGCTCGTTAAGGGCAGGAGCATAATTAGACCTGCTGCCAGAGGAGGTTGTGGAACTTGCTGTGCTGCCGGGAGCCGGGCTGGAGATCCACCCACTTGGGAAGGGCTGAGCCCAAGCCCAAGCCTCAGCATGCTGCAGCAGGCCCAGCTGATGCACGTGTCCCGGCACAGCTGATAGCTCTTCCCTGAGTGCTGTCCCTCTCCTGCTGTGTGCTCCAGCCCACTCAACATTTTGGGATACATCCACAGCTAGAAATAGAGCACCCACTGGAGTGGGTGTCCCAGGGCTGTGCTCAGGGCTGGGAATGGGGCTGTCCACCAACACACAGCCATGCAGACGTGGGCCATGCACCAGGGATCCCTGTCCCTGCCTGCTGGGTAGTGCCCAGGTGTGGCAACTCACGGGCACAGTCCCTGTCCTCAGCCTGGCTGCAGGAGCACTTGGGGCAGGAACACATGGCAGGACCTGAGCCTGCAGTCTCTGTCCTGAGTGCATTGGTCAGAGCTCCTCCCTGGCTGGGAAGAGCCCAGGAGTTCATTGCCATGTTTCCTTACTGGTTTTGGCTGTTGCCCTGTGCCAGGACCAGGAGAAGGCGTTGGAGAAGTACGAGGCCGTGGTGAAGTCCCTGCAGGAGCGCAGCCAGCAGGTCCTGCCCCTGCGGTACCGCCGTGAGACGCCGCTCCAGCCCGTCCCCGTGGAGGCTCTGTGCGAGTACGAGGGAGAGCAGGTAACACCACCCTCACCCCCGGGGCAGAGGGGCTGCTGGGGACCAGCTCCCCGGGGGGCACTGGGGATGGAAGAGGCACTGGGAGGGAAGCACTGACGTCTCCCACAGTGGGAACAAGGCAAAGGTCGTGCTCACCGCGGTGGGAGAGCAGGTTTTGCAGCAGAGGAGCAGGGCAGGAGGGGTCTGGGGGAAACGAAACCTCAGTGCCTATCACACACCCTGAGGAGGTTGCAACAGCCCAGCTCTCTCACGGTCCCACGCTCCGTGTGCTGGGACAGTGCAGATGTCCCGGCATGTTTCTGATCAAAGAACACCCCCCACCCCTCGCCATTCCCAGCCCACATCCCCCAGCCCACCATCACGGAGTAGCTGGCCAAAGGGATGGGACAGTGGAGCCAGCAGACACCACGGAGTGCCAGGGGCTGGGACAGGAGCCAGCAGCTCCAGCTGACTCAGCTCCCCGCCTCTCGGAAAAGGAAAGCCAGAGCACTGCCTTGGAAACGCCTCCTCATCCCTGCCCGAGTGGGAATTTGCTCGCCGTGGCTGTTGCAAGAGCCGTGGGGCCTGGAGGCTCCGGGGAGGGAGGAGAAGTCACATGAGCTTCTGGCAAGCGGCAGACTCTGGGAGAAGTCGGGAGAAGGGATCGGGGTTTTGCCGCTCCTGCTCCCAGCGAGCGCTGCCCGTGGGCAGAGCGGGGGTGGCATTTCCTGACGTGCCGCTGTGACCGGTTCCTGTCCCCCAGGGCCAGATCAGCCGAGGAGCCCAGTACACCCTGCACAGGAACAGCGGGGACGTTTGGGAAGTGGCCGACAGCGCAGGAGACAGGATCAGCGCGCCGGGGGTCTGCTTCATGATCCCCCCGCCCGACCCCGAGGCAATAGCACTGGCGGACCAGTACGTGCCCCCCCGCCTGTGTGCTGGACCCCCCAGGCTTTGCCCTTGCCTTCACCAGCCCCAGGCCATGCCACGAACGCTGCACCCCCCATCTGGCACCTCCAGGGGCTCTGCCCCAATCCCCACACTGAAGCTGTGCCGTGTTGAAGCCTCAGGCTTCATCCAGGAGGGATTCCTGCCCCTTCCTGCTTGTTCACAAGATCCCACCTGGCAAAGCAGGACCAGCTCAGAGCCATCCAGGTCCCCCCTCCCCTGGGGGCCATTAAGGCAGGGAGAGCTGCCCACCCCTCCCTCAGCAGCAGGTACCTGCCTTTGCTGCCTCTCCCCTGCTCTGATGGACACTGCTCTACACTTTACCGACATGGGGTGAAGGTGCCTCTTCCCCACTTGCTCCTTCATGGAGCAGCACTGGGATGGCTGGTGGGTGATGAAGGGGCCGAGGGCCTGTCTGACCTCCCGTGCCCTGTTTTGCAGAATTGCCAAGCACTACGTGGCCGTGAAGGAGAAGACAAACAACTGCAAGAACATCCTCCAGCAGCGCTACGAGGGGCTGAAGGCAGACAGCATCGGAGGTGTGGATCAGGGGGGCAGCTTGGGGCTTGCTCCTTCCAGGCACAGAAAGGCTGCTGGAACACCTTAGGTCCATGTTCCCATCTCCTGAGTGTCCTGGGGAGGGGTGCAGGGACAGAGCAGGAGGTTGTGGGCACAGCAGCCCGGGCTCAGGGAGTGCAGTCAGGTGTGGCTTTGGCACTCACCGGTGGGACTGAGCCCAGAACCAGCTTCCAGCCAGCTCTAACCTGGGCTCCCCCCATGATCCAGATGCTGCTTCGATTCGGGGCCGCCAGCTCCTGGCAGGGCTGGAGAAGGTCAACAGTGACCTGGACAAGCAGGAGAAAGCAATAACAGCAAACCTCCGGCCGCCGCTGGAGCAGAGCCGCGCGGTGCAGGACAGCACCGAGCGCTCCAAGGACCTCAAGGTACGGGATGTGGGGGCACAGGGATGGTGCCATACAGGGACTGTGCTCCAAAGGGTCTCCAGGGTGGTCCTCAGTATGCTGGGTGCTGAAAGCTGTCCCTGAACCCAGGAGTAGGGATGGAGTGCTGCTCAGAGCTGGCTGCTTCCTCCAGTGGAGATGGGGAGCAGCCCTTTGAGGAGCCTCAGCAGCCAAAAACCTTTGCCCTGCTCCTTGTCCAGCTCGGTTGAATGGGAAAAAGGTGATGGCTGTGAGGAAGAAGGGAGCCCTCAGGCTTTGCCACCACCATCACCAGCTCAGGGAGGCGCAGGAAAACACCTCTGGTCCAGTGCACTGTTGCTCCTCGTGGACCTGCTCCTCTAGGCTCTGGTGCCGTAGCATCCGATTTCTTTCCTCTCCTCCAGACCCCTAATTAAGCCAGGCTCTGTGCCACAAACCTCCCTTGGTTTAGGAGGAACTTCAGGTGCTGGTTACATCACCTGCCAAGGGCTGTGGCAAAATCCAAGTGCCACCACAAGTGAAAGCAAATTGCTCCAACTGCCTGCAGCACTGTCCAGGCAAGGATTCATCCGTTAGACACCAGCAGTCCAGATGGATCCAGCACATTTCTGACAGAGCTGGAGCTGTTGGGAACCACTCCCCAGCCGGAGTTTCCTTGCTAAGGCAGTTTCCTTGCCCCAGGAGAAACAAGTCAACAGAAAGTCAACCAAAAATATCCTTCTGCGCATTGCAGAGCTGAAAGGCACCTTCCATCTAACACAGGCCCTCTGCCCTGACCTTCCTCTTCACCTGGACAGCCAAGGGCCAGCTCCTTTGTAGCCCCCAGGTCCTGGTTCAGCTGCTCCAAAGGCTCTGTTCCTCCTGCAGAACATCACCAATGAGGTCCGGCGCATTGAACCCGAGAAAATGAGGAAGATCCAGGAGTGTGAGGCCTTCATCGAGTCCGTGCCCAACACTGGCAGCGCCACCCTGGTCAAGAACAAGGTGGAGAACACCAACAAGAAGTACGACCGCGTGGTGCAGCTGCTCAGCGCTGCCCAGGAGAAGTGAGTCATGTCCTAAATCATGGCTTGAGGCAGGGATAGTGTAGGGTCCTGCAGGAGACCTCATTGTGATCTTCAGCATCCTCATGACGGGAAGCAGAGGGGCAGCTCTGACCTCTTCACTCTTGTGACCCAAGTGAGAGGACCCAGGGAAGGGCTGGAGCTGTGTCAGGGCAGGGTCAGGTTGGATCTCAGGAAAGGTTCTTCCCCCAGAGGGTGGTTGGCACTGCCCAGGCTCCCCAGGGCAGTGGGCACAGCCCCAAGGCTGCCAGAGCTCCAGGAGGGTTTGGACAACACTCTCAGGGACAGGGTGGGATTGTTGGGGTGTCCTGTGCAGGGCCAGGGGTTGGATGGATGATCCTTGTCAGTCTTTTCCAGCTCAGCATATTCTGTGGTTCTATGAGACAGGTGCAGATGTGCTTAAACCCCTTCCTCTTGTGTCTGTAGAGTTGAGGTGGCCACAAACCTCGAGAGGAGCCTCCAACAAGGCCGAGACCTGCTGTCCACCTACGAGAACAAGCTGGTCACGGATGACACGGTACCGGAGGACTTGCGGGTGGTGGACCGGAAGAAAGAAGAGCTGCTGGTGAGTGCTCTGCCCTATTGACGTGCTCCACATACAGAAACAATTCCCAAAATCTGGGGAGATTGCTGCTCAACTTGCATGCTTGAATCAGTTTGTAAGAGTGTGGCCTCCCCAGTGGGGTGAGAGCTCACCTCGACTGCAGGGGTCCCAACGGCTTCAAATGCAAACCCTTCCCATCCCCAAATCAAATCAAGTGCCAGTTGAATTCTTGTGACTTGACAAAAGGACTAATGGAGAGTAATTCCCTCTGGGAAAAGCAGTGCAGTGGCCTGATAGTGGAAAGAGAAGGACCTGGCAAGAACACTTATTGCTAGGAAAAGCTATCAACCCCAGCTGGAATTCCCTTCTGCTATAGAAAGGCCAAGAATTGGTTAGGCCAGAACTTTCTGTGCTCCTTCAGCTGTTCCATCAATTCTCTGAGTCCAGACTTGTGTGCAAAAGCTGTCAGAGCTCCTGCTGGAGTTGCTGCACTGGCAGGTTTAATCCTTGCTTGAGGAGCACCAGGTATTTTGCACGAAGTGTGGCTGATTTGGAAGGTTAGCAGGTGGAGAAGAGAGCAGGAGGTAGCTTTTCTCCCCTCAGGTTTACAAGATAATTCTGGTTACCATGCAAGCCTTGAACTTGCTTTTCTCCACACCTGGTGGCACTGCCACAGCTCAGTCATTCCTCCTCCTCTGCAGAGGATATTCCAGTAGAAGTGGAAGGGTGACAAAAGCCTGGCATTTGTGCAACCCAAGAGAATCCCTCTCTCCTGCTTTTTCCACAGGCCATGGGCACCGAGCTCCAGTCCAAGAAGTTCCTGCTCAACGAAGCCGAGCAGAACCTGCAGAGGACCAAGATGTGCTCCAATGCCCTGGCCAGCAAGTTCCAGGAGCACTGCCCTGACATCGAGCGGCAGGAGGCCGAGCTCTACAAACTCAACCAGCGCTTCAACAACCTCAGCAAGCAGATTGACCACAGGTGAGGCTCCAGGGCCGGCCTGGAGGGCTGGGATAGGTACTGCTGGGACCAGCTGAACCTGGAAGAGCCACAACACCATCCTGGGAATGAGGGGTTGCAGAAGGGCTTCCAGGGAGGTCTCAGGAGGAAGAGGGAGTGGTTGCACTGGTAGTGGGTAGTTCTGGGGAAACTCTAGGAGTAAGTGCTCTTGCAACAGAGATGGGGACTTGGCCACGAGAACAACCCTGGCTCAAATCCATGTCTTCAGGGAGCAGGGGAAGTGGGGATGGGTTAAGAGGTGTTTGCAGAAGACACAGGAGATGGGGCAGGACTGAAGCTGAGCTGTTTTTCCCCCAGAACACAGACCCTGCAGAAAGCAAAGAGTGCCTATGCCAACTACCGCACCAGCTACGACAAGGTGAACCAGTTCCTGTCCAACATCCCCAACTATGAGCCACAGGAGACTGACAACATCCAGCAGGTGGAAATGAAGCTGAAGAATCAAGTGGTAATTCCGAGAGCACCCTGGGCTCCACAGGGAGTGGAGAGGGAACAGTATTAAAGCAACAGAACTTAGATAACTCCTGAACATAAAATAGAAAAATATAAATACTAGCTTTATTTTTATATAGATTTATATATTTTTGTAGAGCTCTAAACTCTCAGTGTTCTCTTGTGCCTTGTTTACACAGAGCACAGTAGCTTGAGTAGGTTGTGATTCTCAGTGTTGTGATTTTAATGACAACCCTCAAAAAGGCTGAATGATGCACTTGTGTCTGCTTTGTGTGTCTGTGTTCCTGCCAGGCTCTCCTCAGTGACATTGCCAGCAAGGAGCAGGAGGTGCAGAAGGTCTCTGCCACTGCTCAGCAGTACCAGCAGGCAGTGAAGGTAAGGGCTGCAGTTCTGCCTGTGGGAGAGCATAGAAACAGAGCAGTTTGGGTTAGAAGGGACCTTATAGCCCTCATCCCACCCCCTGCCATGGGCAGGGACACCTTCCACTAGCCCAGGTTGCTCCAAGCCCCGTCCAACCTGGCCTTGGACACTTCCAGGGATCCAGGGGCAGCCACAGCTTCTCTGGGCAACCTGGGCCAGGGCCTCCCTACCCTCACAGGAAAGAATTCCTTCCCAATATCCCATCTATCCCTGCCCTCTGGCAGTGGGAAGCCATTGCCCCTTGTCCTGTTCCTCTCCAGCTTTCCTGGAGCCCCTTTAGGCCCTGGAAGGGGCTCTCAGGTCTCCCTGGATCCTTCTCTTCTCCAGGTGAATCCCCCAGCTCCCTCAGCCTGGCTCCAGAGCAGAGGTTGGGGAGTTGTGGTCTCCTCTGGACCAGATCCAACAGGTCCCAATCTTTCTTGTGCTGAGGACCCCAGAGCTGGATGCAGTGCCCCAGCTGGGGTCTCACCAGAATGTCACAGAGGGGCAGAACCAACTACTTCCTTCAAGGAGCCACCTAAAGAAAGCCAGTGCCCTTTGCTCAGTCAACTGAAGAGCTTAAACCACGTTGTATCTACCCCAGCATTGACATCACGTGGCCATGAGCCTGGCACTGGCTTTACTGCCTGTGAGAGGAGAGTTTCCACCCCAAACCCAGCAGGACAAGTCAGGACACACCTGCAGCTGGGCTGTTGCAGTGACCCTGCTCAGAACCTGCCAGCAGCTCTGGGTCCCACCGACCCCAGCAACTCCCCAAAACATGGGTCAAGGGAAGAAGCTGTTAAAGCCAGGGCTTAGGAGGAGCCTGGGCATGAAGGAACCCAGTAATCTCACATCCTTCCTGGGAATGTCTTCCCCCAGGACTATGAGTTGGAAGCTGAGAAGCTGCGGTCCATCCTGGACCTGGAGAACGGCCGGAACGGGTACATGAGCAAGAAGCCCAGGCTGCAGTCCCCAGCTGCCAAAGTGAAAGAGGAGGTAAGGGGCAGCCAACAGAGAGCTAGAGCAGCTCATGGGATCTGTGGGGCTTTGCAAATATTTATATTTACTGTTGGGGACCTTGGTCCCACAGGGGACTGCAAGGAAGGCAGGGAATCAGGAGGAAGGGATTCTTCATTATTCTTAGCCCATCAAATTTTGGGGCTGGTCTGGCCAGAACTAGAGAGGCAAAATGCTGGATTTAACACTTCTCGAAAGGGGGGAAGGTTGAAAGGGGGGGAAAAAGCCAAAAACCTGAAAGTTTTTCCCCTCTGCAGACTTTCAAACAGAAACACCAAAGACAAAAATACTTGGAGTGAGATCAAGCTACAAGCTACTTATTTATGCAGGATGTGTTTGCTACCTGGCTCAAACTCCTCCTGCCTGTGGAGGCAGCCAGCAGTGTCCACCTGATTCTTCCTCAGCTGCACCTCTTTTTGTTTATCCTGCCTGGGAAACCACAGTATGACCATGAGTGTGCAGGAGAATCGCTGGTGTGGCAGTTCACCACTGGTTTTCAGAGGAGCACCCAGGGTTACCTCTTTAGGGCCTGGAATTTCTAGGGTTTCCAACCTCTTCCCAATGTTTTTGTTCTGTAGGAAGCTGTTCTGGCAGCCAAATACACCGAAGTAAACGCTGTGAACAAGCAGAGGCTGCAGAACCTGGAGTTTGCCCAGAGCCTCCTGCGGCAGGTGAGGGCTCAGCTGGAGCAACGGGACACGGACGGGTAGTTGTGTGACACACTCACGGGGGGCTCTGCCAGCACCAGCTGGACTGGCCACAAGCCTAGCTGCTGTTTTGTCCCCTCAAGTCATTTATCAGCAGACATGTCAGACAGACCATCCCTCTGTGTGTCCCAATCCCATTTCCCACTCACCCTTGGAAGCTTCACATCATTTTTAACACTTTTTGCCATTCCTTGCCATAATTAGTGTCCCTTTGGGGCAAAAGCCTTGTTCTGACAGCAGCAGGCATTGCAGAAAGCATTTCTCAGGTTGAGAACTTGCAGAGAAGTCTGCTTGCAAATACTCCCTGCTCAGGGTTTGCTCAACACCCTCCTGTTGCTTTGTCACAGGAGGCACCGATGTCTGTGGCAGCAGGACCAGGGCAGGGATTGTCCCCCTGCACTTGGCACTGCTGGGGCACCTCAGGGGCTGTGTCCAGCTCTGGGCCCCTCAGGACAAGGAGGACACTGAGGAGCTGGAGCATGTGCAGGGAAGGGCACGGAGCTGGGAAGGGGCTGGAGCAGCAGGAGCAGCTGAGGGAGCTGGGGGGGCTCAGCCTGGAGAAAAGGAGGCTCAGGGGGGACCTTCTGGCTCTGCAACTCCCTGACAGGAGGGGGGAGCTGGGGGGGGTCGGGCTCTGCTCCCAGGGAACAAGGGACAGGAGAGGGAATGGCCTCAAGCTGTGCCAGGGGAGGTTTAGATGGATATTGGGAAAATTTCCTCACTGAAAAGATGGTCAGGCCTTGAAAAGGGGCTGCCCAGAGAGGTGGTGGAGTCCCCCCCATCCCTGGAGGTGTCCAAGGAATGACTGGATGTGGCACTCAGTGCTCTGGGCTGGGGGACAAGGTGGGGATTGGGCACAGGTTGGACTTGATGATCTTGGAGGTCTTTTCCAACCTAAATGGTTCTGTGATTGTATGGTAAGCACCAAAACTATGATTAATTGGGGGTTTTTAACTACACATTCTTTTTCCTCCAACAGCAACCAGAGGTCCAGGTGACACAAGACTTTGCCCAGACCAAATCATCCGTGAGGCCCATGGAAGAAGTCTGGAAGTTGAAGAAAGAGCTCGAGGACGAGACTCAGCGTCGGCAACAGCTCGAAGCAGAGATCCAAGCCATTCAGAACAACATTGTCCACCTGCAAAACCAGAAGCCTCAAGAAACTGTGGTTAAGAAAGAACTGGTGAAGAAGGTGCCTGACCCTCAGCTGGAGGAGAGCTTCCACAGACTGCAGCAGAACCTGGCAGAGGAGCAGCGCAAGAACCAGGTGCTTCAGGATGAGCTGGAGGCTCTTAAAATCCGGCTGCGTGTTCTGGAGCACGAGAAGAGGGAGGGAGGGCAGGAGTACATAGTGAAAGAGGTGCTGAGGATTGAACAAGATAAGGCTCAAGCTGATGAAATCCTGAAGCTCAAAGAAGAATTGGAGGAGCTCAGGAGGCAGGAAGGGACCAGGGAGAATGAAGTCGTCCTCTTACGCCAACAAATTGCTGTGCTGTCCAGCGAGAAGAACAAACAGCAGGAGAAGGTAACAGAGAAGGAGGTGCTGAAGCTGCAGAACGACCCCCAGCTGGAGATGGAATTCCGGATGTTGCAAGAGAACAAGGAGAGGGAGAGTGCCCTTCGGCAGAAGCACGAGGAAGAGCTCAGCTTCCTGCAGGACAAGCTCAAACGCCTTGAGAAGGAACGGGCCATCGCCGAGGGCAAAATCACCGTCAAGGAGGTGCTGAAGGTAGAGAAGGACTTGGCCATTGAGAGGGAGGTGAACGAGCTCCGGCGCCAGTATGAAGACGAGAAATCCAAGGGTCGTTCCAACGAGCGGGAAAAGGCTGAGCTGCTCAGGAAGATCCAGCTGCTGGAGGAAGAGAACTCCAAGGTGGTTGTTCAGGAGAAAGTGCGTGAGATTGTGCGCCCAGATCCCAAGGCTGAAAATGAAGTTGCCAACCTTCGCTTGGAGCTGGTGGAGCAGGAGAGGAGATACCACGGTGCTGATGAGCAGCTGAAGAGCTGCCAGAATGAGCTGGCTGCTCTGAAGAACAGAGGGCCACTGGTAGAAGTCAAAGAAGTCATTAAGGAGGTCATTAAGTACAAAAATGATCCAGAAACCGAAAAGGAGCTACAGCGGCTCCGTGAGGAAATCATAGAGAGGACTGGAGCTATTGAAAGAGCTGACCTGGAGATCTACCAGCTGAAACAAGAGATACAAGCTTTGAAAGATACCAAACCTCAAGTGCATATGAAGGAAGTTGTTCAAGAAATTCTGCAGTTTCGAGAAGACCCCAAGACCAGAGAGGAGGTAGAGTCACTGAGAGTGCAGCTGGCAGATGAACAGATGAAACATATCGACCTGGAGAGGGAGCGGCTTCTCCAAGAAGAAAAAGTGAGGCAGAAGGAGGAAGAACTTTCCCAGGTGAAGGAGAAAGTGGTCCAGCAGGAAGTAGTGAAGTACGAGCAAGATCCTGCCTTGAAAGCTGAAGTGAACTCCTTCTCCCAGAGCATTGAGAGCGAGCTGAAGCAGATCGACGGGCTCCGCGAGGAGCTGCGCAAGCTGCAGAGGAGGCGCTCGGAGCTGGAGCGGCAGCTCGGGGAGCTGGAGAAGGAGAGACAGGCCCGCAGGGAGGCCGAGCTGGAGGTGCAGAGGCTGAGGATCCGCCTGAGCGAGCTGGAAGAACAGGAGAGGGAGACAACAGAACGAGTGACCGTGAAACAGAAAGTGATCCTTCAACAAGATCCCCAGCAGGAGAAGGAGCACTCCCTCCTCAAGCTGGAGTTAGAAGAAGAGAAGCACAGGAGACAAGTCCTGCAAACAGAACTAGAAGCCCTGCGAAAGAAGCTGCTTTCTTTGGAAAAGATGGAGGTCAAAGAGAAAGTGGTCTTTTCAGAGAGTGTCCAAGTGGACAAAGGAGACACAGAGTACGAGATTCAAAAGCTGAAGAACAATCTGGAGGAAGAAAGTAGGCGCAAGAGGGAGCTGGATGCAGATATCAACCGCCTGGAAACCAGGCTGTCTGAGGTAGAATTCAACAACTCCAAGTCATCAAAGGAACTAGACTTATTAAGGGAGGAAAACCACAAACTACACCTCGAGAAACAGAACCTGCTGATGGAAACAAGGAGACTGCAGTCAGAGATTGAACTCACAGCTACAGAAGCTCAGGATTTAAGAAACATGACCCACGTGGACAGTGGAATAAACCTGGACTCCAGGTTCCAAGCTTTGGAAAGAGAGTTAGAGGATCTGAAACAGTTGTCCAGAGAAAAAGATGCAGAGATCGAGCAACTCCAGAATCGCCTGAAGACAGTGGCTATCAAGAGGGAGCAAAGGGAGAACCACCTGAGGCGCTCCATCGTGGTCATTGACCCTGACACGGGGAAGGAGATGTCTCCAGAGGAAGCTCATGTGTTCGGCCTCATTGAATGGAGCCTGTTTGTCAAACTGAAGAGTCAGGAATGTGACTGGGAGGAGATCTCAATAAAGGGTCCCAACGGGGAGTCGTCTGTGATCCTGGACAGGAAGTCTGGTAGGGAGTTCTCGATTGAGGATGCCCTGAAGAGTGGGAGGCTCACCATGGCCCAGTATGACAGTTACCTCAACAAGGAGATGTCCATCCAGGAGCTGGCAGTCCTGGTGTCCGGAAGTAACTACACAGCGCTCCCTCCACTTTAGAAACTTTGCTGAAGAGCAGCAAGTCAGAGCTGCAGCACTTATTAGACAACCAGATCACTGCAAATCCTCGCCCTCCTTCGCCTCTTCCAAAATGCTTCCAAAATGCCTCTGCCCCAGCCCAAGCTGCTGCCACACTGCTTGCTGTCAAACACCGCAGAAAAGCACCACCGGTAGTGGAAAACACATCTGACAGGACTACAGCAAAACCTTCTCCCCCTCTTCAGCCCTGCCCAACAGAAAACAAGACAGAAAGCCTTAGGACAGTGAAGTGCCTGAAGTCCAGAACTCAGTAGAACCTGCAGTTTCCTCAACATATCCTCACGTAGTCGTGCCTGAAACTGTGTCCGGCTGCCAGGAGAGAGACTGAAGGTCCAGGTGACTCCGAGGTGACCAGCAGGAGCTGGTTACATCAGCTGCATGTTGATAAGCCAGATGGTTCCACCATGGACAACTGATCAATGATGGGCTCATCCTCTGAGAAAACCAGCTCTGTAAAAAGCAAGGTGTGCTGCACATCTCAGGCCAGAGTCACACGTGGATACCCTACACCAGCATTTGCTCACCTGTGCTGCGGGGGAAGAGTGAGGATGTGCTTTGATGGCTCCAGCCATCGATCCAGGAGGACCATTCATGTATCAGAGGTCAAGGAAAGGATGTGAAGAGATGTATGAGCCAACACAAGGGGCAGTGCTCAGCATGCACCGCAGAGTGCCTTCCACACACAGCTCCCTTACCTCGTGGTAAGGGTTTGGGCTGTTTGGGCTGGTGTTTTCCTGGATGGAGTTACATGCAGCTACATGTTTTATTTACCTGTGTAAGGGAATGGGAAATAGAGGGGAATTCTATTTATAGTACAAAATAAAAACGCAGTGGTTCCAATCAGAGGGTGGTTGGTCTTCATTAATTCTGGCAGCCTCTTGATCTTTGGCTTTACAAGAAGTTGCCATTTGAGAGTCAGAATTAAAACACTAAGATTATTAAATTTAGCTGTTGGCTCTTTTCCAAGGCGGAAATTGCTGGAGCAGCATTAAAGCCGGGACTAATTAGCAGCATTAGATGGGAGTGAAGTGCACTAATGAATGGCACTGCAGCTGCAGGCAAACACTGGATTACCCTGGGATGGGATCAGGGCCTTCCACATCTACAGCCCATTTGCTTCCTTTTTGCCAAATTTCAGCTCATACCCCAAACCCCAGTAACCTCTGACCATTCACTCCTGGCTGTGGACACCACTATTTTACCTCTGTGAATGAAGGGATCAGGCAGGATCACATCATTGCTCCAGGGTCTGACCTCCACATGTCCTTTCCAGCAGACATCCACTTCAGGCACCAACAGCAGGACATGGAATCAGATGCATTTCCACGCCCAAAACAGCTACAACAGAGCTGCAACTCACTCACCACACAGGAGAGCTTAGTTCAAACAGTCAATAATTCATTACTCACTCAACAAACAAATAATGATCCAAGCTGCAACACAAACTCTTGAAAACGAAGTCAGGAAGCTAGAGCTAAGGAGATGGGAAAAAAAAGCATTTTGGAAAGTTTGAAACAATTTATTCAGTTGTTCTGTACAAGATTAACAGTTTTCATACCACCCCCACCATCTTCAGCAAGACAGTCCCAACTCACACAAAAAAAAATAGAATAGTAAAACTGCAGCTCGTACACCCAAAAGGAACTGCCATTCCCAGCAAGTGCCATGGCAGCCCTTCCTCCCCATCCCATCATGGAAGCACTGCAAGGCCTCGCCCAGGCAGAGGTGCCAGACTGGCTCCCCCTCAGCTGCTGGGTCTTTGTGTGGTCCTGCCTTGCTGCAACTCTGCTCCACACCATTCACTCACTCATTGCAGCACTAAAGAAAAAACATCCCACAGAATTTCCACCGAATAAACATTTCCCTGAGGCAAGAGGCTTTGCTAAATTCCTAGAAGGAGGGCATTCTGCTCCAGCCACGCTTCCCAGCAGGAGCATTCAAG
Organism: Pachyramphus minor; assembly: GCA_013397135.1. Taxonomy (NCBI): domain Eukaryota; kingdom Metazoa; phylum Chordata; class Aves; order Passeriformes; family Tyrannidae; genus Pachyramphus; species Pachyramphus minor. The sequence continues at coordinate 105,624 of VYXB01004781.1, forward strand.
TGAAAGCAAAGAGAGGGAGGAGAACCAGTACCTCGAGTCACTCGCTGAGACCCCAATCCTGCCCCGGTGCTCTTTCAGCTCCCAGGGGAAGCTGAAGGTGCAAAGTACCTCTCAGGGTTGGGCCTTCAACAGGAACCATGTGACATCCACTGCTCAGAGTCCACCAACAACTGCTGGGCTTCCTTTGAACAACACAACTTCTGTCTTTGGCTCTTTTGCTACAACCCAGGTAATTGCTGTAAACAGACTGGAAATCTGAGCTGAAGTATTTTTTTAAATACAATTAATTGATCTTGGGAAACTGGGTATCAGCTCAAACTGAAAACAGTCTCTCTTGGATCTTCATAAAACAGGGAAAACTAAAGTAGAGGTTTGCTGGTATACTCGGGGTCAGCATCCTTCCCCAAAGCTCAGGGAGGAAGCTGTGAGCTTTTGCCTGAAATACCAGTAAATTCTACATGGATCAGCACGATTCCAGCGTGGCTGTGGGGGCCTGAGGGAAGGCAGAGCAGGGGAGAGCAGGAAATCAAACCTCAGGAAGCTCAGGTGGAACCACAACCTGCATGGCCTGAAAGGGGGGGCACAGGGGAAGTATTTAGGTCTAAAAGTTAAAAATATAACAAGAAAAGACACCCCCTTGTTGTAGCTGGTCCCTGTTCCTGCAGCTGTGCTGGGCACGTGATCCTAGTGCAGAAATCATCGAGGACAGCAATCTTTTCCTCTGGAATTCCTTTGATTAGTAGTGACCTTGGTTCATCTCCATCATTCCCTCTGCCCACCAAAGAGATCCCAACTCACGACCCTAGGAAAGAATGGCTTTAGGGGAGGGCCTGGAACCCACCTGCACGTACTGGGATGAGAACTGGTGCTCTTGCTGGATGTGGGACTGTGCTCAGTCACCAGGACACCACTGAAGTCCAGACAGTGCAGCTTTTTTTTTTCTTTTTCTGATGTGCAACCATAAAAAGCTCTATTAAATAAACCAGAATACATTTTAAATACAGAATGATTAAAAAAGGGTTGAGGAGCACACAAAATAGGGCTGAAATGTGTGTCACTAGTCCATTCTTGCTCCACCATAAAAGGCACTGGAATTATGTCTTCTGATCCATGTGACATGCCGAGGAGTGTCCCGTGCTATCCAATGCATTCGATGGTAATGAAGATAAAACTGAGCAGGAAAAAAGCATCCCTTCAGAGGGAAAAAAATCCAGGAACTCAAAAGAAGTACAGTTCTCAAAGTCCATGACAGCATCTAAAAATGTCTCTCTAAAGAGTCTTCCTTCTCCTCGAGGGGACCATCAGGTGGTTCCTTGGATTCACCACACAGGAAAATGTTAAGTCCTCCAATTACCTGTAGCACAGTTTTATAGTACAATTGGGAAGTGCCTCAAATGTCTTCAGGAAAGCACTGGCAGTGCCAGAATTATCCAAGTAAATCCAAAGCAGAGGAAAGAAGCACCTTTCATACCCTCCACGGGGAGACCAAGGAGGTAACTGGACTTGAAGGTACTTGGCAGCTGCAGACACAGGCGGGTGGGAATCACGGGAAACACCCGAGTGTCCCTGCGAGTTCCAGCCCTGCCAGTGCCAGGGAATGCATGAAGGGCAGCAGCAATAAAACAGTGCTACAAAATGCCTCTCTCATCAGGGCATGGCTCGAGGTGGCCCCTCGTGTGGGGCTCAGCTCTGGAAGCCTCCAAGCAGATGCACCAGTGAGCTCCTCATCGCAGTTCAGTCTCTCCAGTTGTCATAAGGAAAAAACAAATAGAAGACCAAAAAAAAAGAAATGAAAAGACACAGCTGGTATCCAAAGTCCATGACCTGTCCCTCTTGGTTTTATCCCATGGGTGCTCTTGCTCCCCTCCGGGCAGGTGTCACAACTTGCGCTGCTGTGCGTTGGACCCTTTGCCATGAAGCTGAGAAGCATCTGAAAGAAAGTCAAACCAAAAGGGAAGAAGGTTCAGCATCACCCCCATGGAGCTGGGACAGCCAGGCCTCTCTGCAAAGACAGAAAGATCTACTCTGCCCCTCCAGCACCAAGGAGTCAGAGGGAAGAGAACGTGCTTGGAGACATCTCCTGACTGGGAGCAGCCCAGGCTCAGTGAGGGACATGGGAAGCACTGAGGGTCTCCTGTGGCCTCCCCCAAAAAGCACCACGGCCCAGATCCCAATTGCTGGGGGACTTGTCCTTTTCTAAAGCCACCCTGGCACATCTCCCCATCCAGGAAACCAGAAACACATGGCAGGGCTGCCTTGCACCTAAAGGTGGTTGGAAATAAGCCATTAGTGCATGTTTGCTGTTGGAATCACAGAATCATTAACTTTGGAAAAGGCCTCCAAGATCATCAAGTCCAACCTGATCCCCACTGTGTCCCCCAGCCCAGAGTACTGAGTGCCATGTCCTGTGATTCCTTGGACACCTCCAGGGGTGGGGACTCCACCACCTCCCTGGGCAGCCCCTTCCAAGGCCTGACCAGCCTTTCCAGGAAGAAATTCCTCCTGATGTCCAACCCCAACCTCCGCTGGCAGAGCTTGAGGCCATTTCCTCTTGTCCTGTTACCTTGGAGAGGAGGTGAACCCCCACCTTGCTACAGCCTCCTGTCAGGTAGGGCTTTAGGTTCTTAATTAATTAATTAATTGGGTGCTTTTTTAATGAAGGCTTTAGGTGCTACTGATAGCAACAGGAACCACAGGAATGCAACCACTGATGGAATAGAAGGGAGTGGGTGTGGAGGGAAAAGAGTAAAAACACTGAAGAGAGAAAGAGGAAGGGACTTTAGGAAGCAGAAGTTTTCCAGGAGCAATTAAAACTCCAATCAGAGCAGGATGAATGAATGGCAGTACTGAGATGTGCAGCTGAGCAGCAGAGGCACTGAGCAGCACAGCAACAGCCCCTTCTCCAGGACAAGGAGAAGCTCATTCCATGCAAGAGCTCAGCCCAGCACATCCCGTTTCTGCAGCCAGAGGCAGAACCAGCACCAGAACAGCACAAAGGCACCTCCACCAGCAACAGCAGCACTGACAACACCCCTGCAAGCACTGGATACCCCTTGCTCAGAGGTTTTTGGATGAACACTGGTATAAAACACTTTCATTAAGACATCAGCATTTGCAGCAAATTCCCCCGCACCAGAGTCCTCTCAGCTTTCACACACAGCAGTACAGCTGTGGCCAGATGTTCACACAGCCAGCCCCAGCTCGTGCCACACACACATTGATTCTCTTCAAGGTTATGGGGGTCACTTAAATATCTTCTGTGTTCCACAGACTGGGAATATTCTCTGAGATGGCAGCACTAGGCTCAGCCTCTGATCTGCCTGTGAAAACACCAAGTAAGAAAGCAAGTCCTTGCTGAAGTTGTATCCATGGTCAGTTTTCCTTCACTTATTCCCAGTGACCTTTTGTCTGCTCACAGCTCCTAGCACTGCATCCTGCTGAAGAGTCCCTCAAAAGTTCTTCTGTTACAAGCCCTATAAGCAACAGTGAAGGAACCACCCTAAATTCCCTCAACTAATGGGGCAAAGAACTCCTCCTCAGTGACACAGAACACATTCCACAACCCATGTTCAAATCACAAACACTCATCTCACTCTCAGTAATGTGAATTTACAAACAGGAAGGGTTGTAACACCAGTGATCACCACTAGAACCTTCTTCAGCTCGACCACATTGGAGTGGCACAACAACCCACCTCAAACTTCAGGAAAAAAAGAAGCAAAGACAACCAATACTTTGCATTTTCAGTGCACAACACACTCTTCTTTCTTCAGCAAACAAACACCATGCTCAGCAGTCAAGGGCATTTTATTCCATGACTGCTCCAGGCCATAGGTGGCCTGAGAGCCACAGGATTAGGCAAACACCCACCCCTAAATCAGGCTCAGCTGCCCAGGAAGACAATCCCAGCAGGAGCAAGTAGTAAGAGACTGAACTGCACTGAAGTGCCAAAGAACATGACTGGGAAAGCAGAAACAGCAATTACCAGTGGGATAAGCAACTCCCTGAAGCAGGCAAGCCCAGCCTGCTGGCCCTGACTTTCAATTTCCTCACTTCTCTCCTTCTTTGGAAAACTCTTGGTTTACCTGCATCACTTCTGCAGGCATCAGCTGGGGCAGAAACAGGCTCTGCTGCCAGATCATCATCTTGTCACCAGCAAGTCTCTGCATCTCCACTACAGGCTCGTCGTGAAGGAGATGCCAATTATTTCAGAGCACACACGAGACATTCTGGTCTGACACATCTTATGTAGGTCAGCAGGAACAACACTGCACCAAGCCCAACTATTCACTGCAGGGCAGTGCTGGCAGGCTGTGCACAACCAGGCACAGCTTCTACCCTGGCAGGATAGTTCAGAGTATCCCCAGGAACCAACTCTTGCTATAAACACTAAGGGCTCATCATTCCAGAAATCACAGAATCGTGGAATGGTTTGGGGTGGAAGGGACTGTAAAGCTCATTTTGTTCCACCCTCTGCCATGGGCAGGGACACCTTCCACCAGCCCAGGTTGCTCCAAGCCCCATCCAACCTGGTCTTGGACACTTCCAGGGATGGGGCAGCCACAGCTTCTCTGGGCAACCTGTGCCAGGGCCTCCCCACCCTCACAGGGGAGAATTTCTCCCTAATCACAGAGTCATGGAATGGTTTGGGTTGGAAGGGACATTAAAGATCATCAAGTCCAACCCCCTTCCATGGGCAGGAACACCTTCCACCAGACCTCTCTGGTCCAAGCCCCTCTGTGCCTCGGGGAGGCTGAGGGCTTTAGCAACAACCCCACCAGCTGAAACCATGGACAACTTTGGTTTGACCCTAAAGGAAGGAGCTGCTGAGACAGAGGATGACTCACGAGGCAGAAGACAAACACTGACAAGTTACCTGGCAAACTCTGTGGTAAATGAGTGGACAGGGCAGAGTGTGGGAGTGGCGCTGCATGGTGGGGGCTGGAGTGCAAACCAGCCAGAAGACCTAGAGAGAAAAACAAAGAAAGGAGAGGGAAAAAGGAACAAATACACATCGAAGGCAGAAATGAGCAGAGGAGCTGCAGCAATTGGCTCAGAGCTCACTTTCCAGCTATTGGGACTTCTGGGCTAGCTCTGGGGACGTGCTCAAGGTTCTCCAAATGCAACTGCTGGAGATGGAACAGCAGGGACTACAGCACAAAGCAACAGCCAGAGAGATGGGTCAGTCTGCACTGGGCCAGCACAGCAGAGCAGGCAGTTCTTGGCTGCCAGCACAGGCAGGGGAACACAAGTGTGCCCAGGGGATACTCACTGTGCCCAAGGCCGTGGTGGAACGTCCCTGGAGCAGGTCCCGTGACTATGGCATCCTTTGACACTCCTGCTTTTGGGGAGGAGTCGGAGCTGAAGGAGATGACATGGAGAGGGAAGGAATGAATAGGAGAGATAATACCTAACGGGGTGGAGCTCAGGGCAGCTGGCAGCTTTGGGTTGCTCGACTTGTAGGATGGAGCCAGTACACTTAGGGAGGAAGAACTGGTTAGCAGCACAGCTCCACTAGTTCCTTTCTGAAAAGCAATGGAAAAGGTCAGTCAGGAGTGGGAAAACCAAGGCAGAGCATCAGTCATACTTATAAATCTGAAAAAAATGGAGTGCTCAAGAATTCCTCCTTGCAAGAAGCGCCCTCCCAGTCAGGGCCCAAGAGCTGCCAACACCTGAAGCCATTAGGACGTGCCCAGGACACTGGCAATCCAGCTCTTCTAAGTGTGGCCATGCTGGATTTGCCTCCATTACTCCCTTGGACTGGAACTGTGCCTCAATTAGGCAGAGAAAAAGCTTCCACACTGCCTGTGAGTTCCAGGGGGGATGCTTCCTACTCAATTTTGGCAGCATATCACTCCTGACAACTCAAGGCACCGAGGTTTGGCACCCAAGGCACCCAGGAGTGTTAGCTGGGATCTCTCCCATGGAGGCAGGCACTGCTGGGAATGCTGCCCAGTACTAGAAAAGGCACAGGGGCTGAGCAGGACATGGTTTCCAGGCCCATTTAAATACACTGATTGGATTGTCCAGCTCTTCCCACGTGCCCAAAGGAAGGCAGGGATGAGCAGCCAACTACAAATGAATACAACAGCATTAGGAACTATTACTTTTTTGCTGTAGATAAAAATTAAGGCCCTTATACCATCAAGCAATATAATATTATAATAATTAAAGTCTGCATAGGTAACCTGGAAGTCCCTTATGAGATACTCTATCCCAACAAACTCAGGCCCTGAATTCCACAGTGTGCCACTGAGCTCCATTCCCAAAACATCACTTCAGCAGCTTATAGGAATAACTGGGAAGCAACAGAAAGTGGGCAGAGATAAGCACCAAAGCAGGTGGGGAGGCATTTGGAGCTTAGAGCCCAGAATCAGAGCCCACTACAAGACAGACACTGAGGGGCTGGAGTGTGTGCAGGGAAGGGAAGGGAGCTGGGAAGGGGCTGGAGCAGCAGGAATATCTGAGGGAGCTGGGGGGGCTCAACCTGGAGAAAAGGAGGCTCAGGGGGGACCTTCTGGCTCTGCAACTCCCTGACAGGAGGGGGGAGCTGGGGGGGGTCGGGCTCTGCTCCCAGGGAACAAGGGACAGAAGGAGAGGGAACGGCCTCCAGCTGTGCCACAAGAGGTTTAAATGGATATTGGAGAAATTCTTTCATGGAAAGGGTTCTCAGGCCCTGGCACAGCTGCCCAGGGCAGAGGTGGAGTCCCCATCCCTGGAGGGGTTTAAAAGCCATGTGGATGAGGCACTTGGGGACATGGGTTAGTGGTGGCCTTGGCAGTGCTGGGGGATGGTTGGACTCGACGATCTTGGAGGGCTTTTCCAACCTTAATGACTCCAGGATCCTATCACACCAGTTATTTACTCTATGAGCCAGTTGTTAAAAAAGTGGCAATAATACTAAAATGACTTGCAATAACTTAAGGGAGGCCAAGTTTGTAGATCTAGTTAATAACAAATGGATGATTATACTTTTAGTTCATGCAGTGACTTTTAGCCCTTGTTATAAATTAATTTAGTGCACTTTCTCTTAATCCAAATGGGAGCCCTACTGTCCCCATAACTCCCAAATCCAAGGCAGGAACATGACACAGCCTGTGCAAAAACTGCAGTTTGGAAGGTACCAAAGAATTCTGCTTAGTTGTTCTCTTAAGCTGAAAATGAAAGCTTGAACTGTGGAGTGCAAGCCCCTGGCAAAGGCCACAACTTCAGAGCTAAGGAACTGAAATCCAGACAGTCACCCAAGAACCTCAGGAAATGCTGTAGGAGTCACCCCCACGGCAGGTGTGAGCACAGCAGCCCCTGGGCAGCGCCAGGCCGTGTTTCCTCGCGGGCTGGCACAGCCCCTTACCGGCACAGAGGTAGAGGCTGCGGTGCTGCTGACCACAGCTGGCTTTAGGGACGAGGTCAGCAGCTTGGCCACCCCCTGCGTGCCCCCGCTGGAATCTCCGTTGGAGCCCCCGGGAGGAGCCACCAGAGTGAGCTTCTGGGAGACAGGAGGCTTCTTCAGCGAGGAGCTGGAGGCCGGGCGGGCGGCCGCGCCCGGGGCAGGGGCTGGGCCGGGCAGCAGCGGCCCAGAGGAGCTGCCCTGGTTTGCAGAAGCTCCAGAGGAGGAGCTGCTGGAAGAAGCCCCATGCTTGGAGAGGGACCCAGCAACAAAAGGCGATTTGTAGGATTGTCCTGAAGAGCTGGAGCCACTCGAGTGCTTCCCGCTGTAGCTGAGAGATGCTGAGGATGAGCCCTGGCTCTTGTGGGAGCTGCTGGAGTTTGGAGCACTGCCTGGTGCCGCAGAGGAATGGAAGCTCTGAGCTTTGGTTGATGACTTGACCTGCTGGAGGAGGGAGCGTTGGGGCAGGGGGGAGGAGGACTTGGGGTTCTGCAGTTTGACAAAGGGAGCTGGGGAGGTGAAGGGTTTCTGGAGCTGAGTGCTGGGGTGGAACACCTTCACCTGAGAGCCTGGCACCGGCGCGGGGGCCTGGGGGCCGTGGCTGGGCCGCACCAGGCTGTGGTGCTTCTGCTTAGCCTGGTGGGCATCAGCGAGGATTTTGCTGGGGGAGGCTTGGCAGGAATGCTCTTTGTAATTAGAGTTCTCCATCTTCTTGTCTTGAGAAGACTGGCCCAATGCCAGGGCCTGCTCAGCCAGGAAGTTTAGAGGAGACTGGAGGGAACCAGAGGAAGATGTAGGGGAAGGGTTGGACTTTGGAAATGTCCTCTTCTCCTCTGAGGATGCAAGAGTTGGGATCTTCTCTGGTGGAGCTTTTGGAGGTGCAGGAAGAGTAAAGTCAGGGCTCCCTCCCGCTCTGCTGTTCAGCACAGCCAGTTCCTTAGAGACTGCCTCCAGGGAGGAGGTGGGATTGTGAATTAGGTCCTCATCCAAGGAGTCATCCTTGAAGGTGGCAGGAGTGCCACTGCTGGCTGCCTGGGCTGTCCCAAGGGCCAAGAGTTCTCTGGTTTGGGCACTGATGCCCAGAGCTCCCCCCTGGGGCTCTGAAGACATGGCCGAGGTGCCGCTCGAGTGCACTGGAGGAACAGACACCGACAGCTTTTTATCTGCCTTGCAGGAAGATTCCTGGAACAAAATCACAAGAGAAGGCACAGTCAGAACAGAGACAGGGTTTACTGCTGAAAAGGGAAGGGGAAGGTTCCCAATTTGGGGATAAAAGGCAGAATATATGTTCTGTGCCTGTTGACCTCCCTCCCAACTGCCACTGCCATCAGTTTTAGCTGCTGTTCTACTTGTTTTTTCAATCCCCATACTGAGTAAAGCCATTTCACAGGACCTAATGCACAGACACAAGGCTCAAACACAGGATTTAAGATGGCAGTCCTCTGACTCTTGGCATATGGCAACTATGAGAACCAGAAAACACAGCACTCACCTTCATTTTCACCTTAGCAGGAGCCATAACTTTCTTCTTCGCCCTGTTTTGAGAGAGACAAAAGAAATACAACTCACTGAATGCCCACAGGGAAGGATCCAAGGAGGGAGAACACCTGGGCCCTGTTAGTGATGATCCACTGAGCCTTTTGCCAAGGGAACAGAGGCAGCATCTCGGGTTGCTAGGATTCAAAACCACATGACATCTGGTTGCTGCTCTAGGAAGCCCCAGCTCCCACCAGGGGATGAATTAGGGAGTGGAGCAGAGTCTTGGAGTGGCAGCAGAGCAATGAAACACTCCCAGGCACGTCCTGCAGCGGCTGCAGGGCCACAGGACCCCACTGCTGTCCTCACTACAGCAACAGCCTGAGAGAGACTGGCACAGACACTGTTGTGGAGAAGGTACACAGTTATTTTAGGTTTCCAGAAGAAGTCAAGGATGCAAAAGCATCTGCCAAATCCACAGAGAATAGACCATTTGGCCTGGTCAGATGCAATCTCTGGTACAAGACATCCCTGAGCTGCTGGAACGATTGGCTGAGGGAAGGATGACTCTACACTCCATTTCATACTCTTCCTCACACTTCCCCTCGCTCATCCAACGCCAAGAACAGGATTGAGTGTCAAAAAGACATCAGCCTAAATCCATGGCATCATCTGTTATCCACTGCCAGCAAGATCCATGAGACCCTTTGGCATTAAAGCTCCTGCCCAACTGGATACTTGGGTTTTGCCAGCCACCTTCACTAGTTTGAGCTCCTTTAACCAGGCAACAAGAAAGAGGGAATCCAGACTGCAGGAAGGACCAACTGAAAAGGCAACAGAAATCCCAGTGCTACCATCACACTCATGTCACCTCCATCTGCCTCCCATCTGCCTGGCACAGAGGCTGTTCAACAAGGCCAGGAGGCATCAAAGGCTAAAGCACCTCAGGGAGGCGGAGCTGGGAGATGTCACACACAAACTGCTCTCCCTGGACCTCCCCAGACGAGGCAGAGCCGAACTATCTGTGGGGAGCCAAGCTCAGGTGCTCCTGCATGATCCACCCAGGCCCCAGGGAACGGACTCCACCAGTTCTCACTCCAAAGGAATGCTGGGATACTCACAGGACTGATGTGAGGTGTCCGTGTACACGCCTGCTCTCCTTAAACAGTGTCCTAAGAAGGGAAGAGAGCAATGAGAAGTGATATCCAGCAAGACCCAGTAGAGCAGCTGGGATCACTGGAGACAGAGCTGCTCAGTACAGCAGGGGACTTAGTGAGATTCACAGAGAGCAAACATATTCACCCTTTTCCAGGAAGATCCTCCTGAAGTCCCAGCACAGTTCCCTCTCAGGGGAGCTACACTTGTAGGCGCTGGAAAGGCCATTAAGGCAGTGGTTGGACAGGAACTAAGGAAAAAGCTCTGCCAGCTTTAAAATCCAACTGGAGAGGCAGAACCACCACTCAAGTGGAGTGTTACTGCTGCCACAGATCATCCAGGAGCTCTTCACCAACTTCCAGGGAGAAGGGTTCCCTTCCCCTGCCTCACACAGCAAGAAGGGTGAGAAGCCCTCACTTTGTGTTGCCTTTGTGTCCCAGCAAAGAGCTGAGGTGAGTTCTCACATCAGCACAGAGCTCCCTGAACAACTGACTGAGCACTACTGAGATTGAGCTTCATCCAAACCCTGCACTACTGAGGCTCAGGAAACCAGAACCTCACCTATTTCACCCAAACCAGCTGCCACTCAGCTGCCTTCTGACATAAGTTATAAACACACCTTCAGTACTGGAACGGAATACAATTCCTGTCTGATATTAACAGACTTTTGGCATCCTTTTCCTTTACAAAGCAAGCTTATTTTAACCTCATCTTCCGTTAATCCTCTCTGAGTGTTAACAGAGGAAGCAGACTCATGGCAGGGCCTCTCTCAACTCATACACAAAATTGCTACTCTGTCCACCTTCAAATTCCTCTTAAAGATGAGCTTCTGTGATCATGAAGACAGTGAATCAAGCAGACTTATTCATAAAATTGTTACAGTTCTAGAGTCACCAATGCCCCTCTTCTGTCACTCCATCCTCTATCTGTACACCACAAAGTCAGAGAACATCTCAAGTTGAAAGGGACCCAGAAAGATCATCAAGTCCAACACCAAGTCCCAGCAGGAGAAACCACTGTCCTTGAGCTATAGGAAAGCAACCAGAAAACCCACTTTTATTGAGTCATTCTGTAGTTAACTCCACTGGAAGAGCCTCCTACACTGAGTCTTAGGTGAACAGCTGAATGCCTGACAACAGTTTCACTGACAAACAAGGGGTGAAAGATTTTATTTTCCTTTTATTCAATGAAAAGAGATTTTAAAACTTTGAAAACTGAGACCTTCAAGATGATAATATCTTCATTAACTAAGCAGGAATCTTCACCCACCTCCTCATGCTGTGTTTCAGCTCCTGTACCACCACACCACAACCATCCACAGTCCTGTGCTTCACGTGCACAATCAAAGGCAGTAACAGCCATGGACTTTTCCAAGTGGATCTGTGCTGTGCTACTCATACTCATACTTACTGCTCTTAGGAGCTGGAACCTACCTCCTTTGTCCCCTGGGAAACCCAAAAAGCAAATGCAGCAGAGAGAAGAAAGCACTGCCCAGCTCGTTAAATGCAAAGAGGCAGAGATCCTGGAATGGCTTGGGTTGGGAGGAACCTTAAAGATTCCAGCAGTAAAACTGTACAGCTGTCCTTTCTTTAAAAGTATTGAGCAAAACAAAGCAGGCCAGGAGATGATGACAGTGCCAGAAAATGACTCTGCCATTTGTGTGGCTCTGTGCCACTGCCAGCTCAATGGCAGGGATGGCAGAGGGTGGGGAAGAGCAGGAAACAGCAGTGAGGACCCCAGAAAGGGTAAAGAAACCACACCAAGTTCCTATTTACACTGCTGACTCTCTGATAAGCCCCTCAAACTTCCTCCTTTGCCTTCTTTTGGGAATACTCCAGGGCAGACTTCCCAAAATGCCTGAAAAACGTATCCTTTGTGATTACAAAGTGACCCTTTGGAATACAGAGTCAAGAAACCACAGCCAGGCCAGTCAGGCTCATCTCAGTGCCAGCTGTACCTGCCAGAGGCATCCATCAGAGGTCAAAATGGGGCCATGGCCACTCAGTGCTGTAACTCCCAACCTGGACTGCACCCTCAGTCAGTTTGGGGGCGATGGGAAGAGGGAGGAGGGGGAGAACGCGCTGGAGGGCAGGGCTGCCACTCACAGGGCCCTTCCCAGGCTGGACAAAGGGGCCAACACAAACCTCCTGAAGTTCCAGGAAGAACAGCACAGAGTCCTGCAGCTGGGATGGGACAACCCCAGGCAGCACCATGGGGTACCCAGGAAAGGGCCTGGGGGTCCTGGTGGACAAGTTGAACGTGAGCCACTGCTGCAAAGGTGTCCTGGCAAACTGCACCCTGGGGGTGTGAGCACTCCCCCTGTTCAGCCCTGTGAGGGCACATCTGGACACAGCATCCAGTTTCAGAGTCCCCACAGTTCAAGAGAGATGTTGATAAACTGGAGCCATCCCAAGGAACATATGACAGCCAAAGAGAGGTGGAGGGAACTGGCTTGGCTTCGCTTGGAAAAGGAGCAGCCCAAGGAGGAATCTAATGGCACTTTCCCACTGCCTAAAGAGTGGTAGGGACAGGGAGACATGGAGCAGACAGAGCCAGACCTTTCCCAAAGGTGCACAGCAAAAAGCAAAAAGAGGGAGTATTCATTCAGTGCAAATATGGGAATTCTGATTGGAAATAAGGAGAAAAGATGTCATGAAGAGTGATTAAGGACTGGAAGAGGAGCCCAGAGATCTGTGGTAATCTCCATCCTTGGAGATCCCCAGAACTCCAGAGGCCAAGGCCCTGAGCACTCTGATCTAACTTAATCCAGCCATTCCTGAGCAGGGGTAGGACTAACGACCTTCCCAGGTCCCTTAGGACAAGGAATCCCTGGAGCACAACTTGATTCTTGCTCACCTGGCCTGCATCCAGCCTTTTGGCCAAAGGGGCTTCACCTCTCCTTCTAGGAAGGTCTTCACATAATCCTCTAGAGACTGAGCTTTATTCTTGTCAAGGTCATAACCATCCAACTTAATCTTCACCAAGTGGCAAAGCAGCTCCCTGAAGAACAGGAAGATTTCAAATACAGTTACGCAGATTAACTTTTCCCACTTGGAGCTTGTTCTCTTTATCCAGGGCCTGGATAAATACACCAGGACACATCTGGCCCTGCACAACACCTTCCTAAAACAACTGACCCTGCACTGCCTCCCCGGGAAAGGGGAAGGGAAAGGTTCCTTGCCCTGTGTATGCACACAACATTGATCCACCAGGGAGAAAAGTCTTGTTGCCCCTTCCCATTTTATTCTCCTGAAACAGCTGAGGCAGCAAATCAGTGCCAGAATCAGTGGCACTATTAACAACCACAGAACTGAACCTCCCGGCATGGAGAAGGCAGGAAGAGAAGTTGGCTTTGTCCTAAACCAATCAGCACCTCAATTTGTTCCAGAATAAGAAGAAAAAGACAGCAGGATTGATTCTCCTTCTATCCTTTGTCATGTCCCCTTCTCCCAGCACTCCCTTCTCTGTCAGAGCCCAGTGCCAGGCAGCAATCCCCTACAGCTTTAGCTGCTTCCACAACCACAGTCTGGTTGTATTAAGAGTCTTGCCTGCAGGATTTCAGCAATTCAGCTGAGTTCCTTCTGTTCCCAAAGATCCCTCACTCTCTTTTGGACTCTGCACAGTCTTAGCACTTCTCTCAGAGTTGGCCTCACAGCTTCAGGGTGAGATTTATTAAATGCAATAGTGGCTTCCATAAATAGCACCGTGTGCCACAAATCTCCAGGCTGATTGTTCCTACTGGTGATCAGCTCTGAAAACAAGATACAGATGCCAAAATGCTTCACTTCCAAAGAGTAAGACACTTGCAAAGAGTAAGACAAGTCAAGGGTTTGCTTAATATCTAAACTATTCACACCTGATTTCATCACTCCACTGGAATTTCTTCCGCGGCCCCGCGACGCGCTTCCCTCCCTTCTCCTCATCCTCCTCCTCGTCAGAACAAACTCGATCTCGCTGCTCCTTGTCCTTTTCCTCCTCCAGCATCCTAAAATGGAGACAGAAAATGTGGAAGTCAAGAGGCTCGAGGAGAGGATTAAAAATGTCCAACCAGCAGTGGTCAGAGGTCTCAGCAGTCAGTGATCCCTGGCTTAGGGTGCAAACTGAGCTGAGGGCTCAAGGTTAGGAAATCTCCCAATATTTTGTAATAGAGACCATGGGACTAATCCAGCCTGGCTGTTCCCAGGCTGCCACGTTCCTGCAGACACGCCTGCACACATGGAACACTTCTGTCAAGCTCTGGCCCCATCACTGCTGCTGGCACTGCCACAGACAGCACAGAGAACATCCACAGCTTAATGAGGCCAACAATGCCCATCAGCAATTTTTCCCTACAGAACAAAAAGAGGTGGTAAATAAATTTCAGGAGAGCAGCCTCCAGGCCACAGGGAGCCTGCCTGAAAAAGCTACAGGTGCAGAAGGAGCAAACAAGGAGCTTACTTGGCAAACTTGGCCTGAGTGTGGGCTTGGCACTCCTCCTGGTACTTGGCCACCTGCTCTGGCATGGCCCTGCCAATGGCCTCCTTGAGCTTCTGCAGGGGCTCCCTCAACCGGCCGCCCTAGAGCAAGCACAGAACACACTGAGGCTCCACTGGGGTGATCCAGCCAGGAGCCCCAAACCCGCCAGGGAGAGCCCTGGCCAGGCCTCAACACACCCCAGTGCCTGAGCCGTGCTCAGGGCAGAGCCCCCCCGGGTCAGGGGACACCAGCTGAGCCCTGGACTCAGGGATCACACACACA
>VYXB01004781.1:132042-148248 GCA_013397135.1 Pachyramphus minor
CGGGGCCGCGCGCGCCGCGGCCAATCACCGTCCGCCGCCGCGGCCACGCCTCGCGAGGAGGGGCCGCCCCGGGGCACGTGACCAGGGCGGACCAATCCCTGCCGCCGGCACCGCCCCCTCCCGGCAGCCCCCGCGGCGCGGGAGGGAGGGGTGGCAACATGGCGGCGGTGGCGGCCCGCGGGAGCTCGGGGAGCGGCTGAGACACCGCCGGCGCTGAGCGGGGCCAGACCCGCTGGGCACTCGCGCCCGGCGCTGGATCGGGAAGGGTGGGAGGCAGCGGCAGCGACGGCTATTCGGGGCTCTCGGAGCCGCTGCCCCCGTCTCCGTCACTCACCGAGCAGCGCTCGGCGCAGCCCCATAGAAGTCGACGGCGTGAAGCCTCTAGGAAGGAGCGGAGCGTTCGTCCTCAGAGCCCCCCATGTCCCAGGAGCATTTAAACAAGCTCAGGTTTATTCCGTAGGATGAAATACAACGTAGGGAATGTGTAATTATAAGGGGAAACAGTTATACAGTCCATCCAAAGAGCGGATGTTCACAGGGATGGAGGCACTGGGACCCCCGGAGTGCTGTGCTGGTAGCCCCCGTTCCTGTCCTTACACTCCAGACCCAGCACAGCTCTAAGGAGCTGGGTGGCCCACTGAGAGCTCGCAGGGGGTGTCCAGCCCATTACAAACTGGGTCTCCAGATACCCTCCCAGCAGGGAAGCTCAGCTGTCAGACAAGGTCTCAGGATCTCCCTGAGCTCAGTGCCAGGACTCCACAGCCTGCACTGCACAAGAGAGGAATAAATAATCCTCCTAGTCCTTCCTGAGCCCCAGATCCACAAATCCTTCCCTGCCTCACTCTCCCCCTTCTATTCCTTGGCTGCCCCAGTGCTGCAGCTTCCCCAGCCTGTGTCAGTCCCCACACAGGGACAGGTGGGACAGAGGGTGTGGGGTCAGCCCAGGGCTGTGCAGCCCCAGAGAACCAGAGCACAGCTGGAGAAGCTGCTTCCCTGCTCCCAGTCCAGGAACTGGAGCCAGGGAAACTGTGCCTTTAACAGCCTGTGGAGAACCTTCTTTCCATGGACTCACTGATTGTGTCTGAAGCACATGGGGCTCCCACCAAGGGAGGGGCATTGTTCCATCCTTCATTCCTTGTTCTGGAATGCACTCTCACCCCAAGGGAGCATTTTCCCCCATGCCCCACAGCAGCCTGGTTCTTTAAAAGCCTTTGGTGAAAAGCCTTCTAGAAATGCAGGTGAATTCTCTCAATCCCAGCACCTTGCCATGACCAGCACCTCTCCCAGCAGCACAGAACACACATTCTCCTGCACCAGGCAGGGCTGGGAACACCCAGGGATGGGCCCAGAGTCCAGTAAATCAGTAAATCAGCTTGAGCTACTTGGGATTTAAGATACTGCAGCGAACAGAGCAACAATGCTACTTACTAGAGCAGAGAGAATAAAAGAAACAGTTACTCTTGGCAGGAGCTGAAGCACATTGTTCCAGACACAGCCCAGCTCCCAGGACCCCCCAGGCAGAACAGGAATCCCACAGCAGGATCCACAGCCATGAAATGGATGGAAATGTCCTGTGTCCCCTCAGGAAGGTGTCCTTCCCTCACTCGTAGATCCAGTGCTGGGCCGTGTCCTCCCAGCACATGAGCTCCTCGGGGCGGAACCACAGGGAGATCTCCTGCTGGGCACTCTCCACTGAGTCACTGCCATGGATCACATTCCTGGGGAGGAGACAGGGATCAGCTGGCACTCAGCACAGGAAGATGGAAGAGGATGCTGGAAAATTTCCACTTGACCAATTTAATTAAAGCAATGGGGCCAGTCCCATCCCACAGTATTCTTTCCTACCACATATATCCCCTTCTTCCAGCTCAGGGTGTGGGACATGGATGTGCAGGAGCTGTCCATTCCCAGAACTCCTTCCTCCTATGATGAGGAGTCACTTGTTTGCTCCAGGAGGAGCTGCAAATGGTTAGCTTGTGTTTATGTCAGTAATTCCAGCTGTGCCTCCAGATTTCCCCCCTCCCTTCTGTCAAAGGGGGTTTGGTACTGGACACCCAGGAGCAGGAACCTCAGCCAGGAGGGTTCAATGTGAGCCATGTCTACCACAAACCAGGCTGTGGCCACCCAAGGTCACCACCCACAGACCTTCACCTACTCCCAGGAAAGGGCTGAGAGGGCTCCTCCCTTCCTTCCTCTTCACAACCTGATTCCCAGAGGAAAACACAGGTAAACCCCATCTGCTTTCAACAGAGGCCTCAGGAAGAGGGAAGCACACAAACCCAGGCTCCTCCTCTCGCCAAAGCCAAGCCTGGGAGGCAGAGCTCAGCTCTGGTGTGAGCACAGAAAGGAGCAGCTCTGCTCAGGGGTGCTGGCTCACATGGCTCAGGCAGGGCTGGCACATGAGTGTCTGGACAGGATGCCTGAAACACTGAGGGAAGAAGGAGCCAGAGCTCTCACTTGCTGACTTCAACACAGAAGTCCCCTCGGATGGTGCCAGGCCTGGACTCGGCCGGGTTCGTCTCCCCGATCATCGTGCGAACCGTCCTCACCACATCCAGGCCCTGCCATACCTACAGCAGAACAGAAGCAGCATCAGCCCCCACAGCTGCCCCAGCACATCACATCTGTCCTCTGAATTCCCTCTGATCCACCTGGGTGAGAGAGAGACAAGAAAGGGTCTCTCCAAATAGCCTTCAAAAGTTGATTTTGGAAAATAATCAGAGTTGTCTGCGGATTTTTCCACATCCCTACAAGTGCTCAAGGGCAGGCTGGATGGGGCTTGGAGCAACCTGGGATAGTGGAAGGTGTCCCTGCTCATGGCAGGGGGTGGGATGAGACAGGCTTTAAGGTCCCTTCCAACCCAAACCAGTTGGTGATGCTACAATTTAATTTACCACAGAAAACATCCCTACAGGTCAGTACAGCTTCAAGAGACCCCCCAGGAGAAAAGCCACCTTGTTTCCATCATGCCAACAGCCACTGCTGCTCAAACCCTGTCCTTCCTCCCTGTCCCTTGGTGCAGAGGACACGGCCACACTCACCATGGCCACCACTGGCCCGGAGCTCATGTACTTCACCAGGCGGCCGTAGAAGGGCCGGTCCCGCAGGGCCACGTAGTGCTCCCTCAGCAGCTCCTCTGAGGCCTGCAGAGAGCAGAGAGCTTAGCTTAGCTACCTGAGGGGTGCAGGGAAAGCTGGATGCTGTGTGTTACAATCCAGCTCCTGCACAGATGCTCAGTTCCAGGAGGGAACCAGCAGCAGCCTGACACAGAGAGAAGTTTCCATGTGCCAGCTCAGTGCCAGCCCTGGAGCATGGGCACAGCCAGGGACAGCTGTGCTCCCCACAACCAGGATCACCCTCCGAGGCACTTCAGGCACCTGCCTGGGTAACAACACCCCTGTGCCCTGTCAGGGTTTGGTGCTGGCGCTCTACAAGCCGCATGACAGCAGAACCCCTGCAGTTACCAGCACAGCCGGGGCCTGGGGGGCTCCTTGGCTCCAGGGAACCCCCGGGCAGGCCCGGCCACTCACCTGGAAGAGCTTCATCCCCACGAGCTGCAGCCCCTTCCTCTCGAAGCGCCGGATGATCTCCCCCACCAGGTGCCGCTGGACCCCATCGGGTTTGATGGCCACGAAGGTGCGTTCATTGACCCCGCCGAGGGCTGCGGGGACAGGGCACAGGGTGAGGGGGCCCGGGGGGTGCCAGGATCTCAGTGCTGGGGCACGCGGGCGGGGGGAGCCAGGCCCCGGGCAGGGGGACGAGGGGAGGTCCTGGGGTCTCAGGTGCGGGGGCACAAGGGAAAGGGGTGTCCCAGGACCCCGGGGGGGGAAGGAAAGGGTCCTGGTTCTCGGGCGCGCGGGGCACAGGGGCAGGAGGGAGGTCCCAGGGACAAAGGGTCACAGGGCGGGCCCCAGGATCTCGGACGCTGAAGGACATGGGCAGGGGGTCCCTGGCCCGCGGGGGCACAGGGGCAGGGGGCAGAGCACAAGGAAGGTCCCGGGCCCTCAGGCAAGCGGGCAGAGGGGATCGCGGGCCCGCGAGGTCGGGGGGTCCCGGTGCCGCCCGTCCCGCACCGCTGTGGAACAGGCCGGCGAAGAGCCCCAGCACCAGGCAGATCATGGCGGCGCCGCTCTTAAAGGGGCCGCGCTCCCCTCGCGCCGCCGCCGCCCCCCGCGGAACCATCGCGCCCGGGACGCGGAGCGGCGGGGCCGGGACACGGGGACACCGGGCACGGGCCGTTCCCATGGCGACGGGCCGTTCCCATGGCAACGGACGATGCAGGCCGCGGGGACCGGGGCACCCGTGCGAGATGTCCCACCCCGGCCCTCCCGGCAGCCGCCTCTGAGCTGCCCTGTGCCGGGGCCCGGAGGCCGCGCAGCCCCCCGGCTGTTTATGGGGCTGTTTTGGCTTCTCCGTCTCTGTCGTTGCTGCCGTGGCTGCTGACCAGTCGTGGTTACAGTTCCGGGGCAACAGCTGCGGCCCCCGAGCACCACGGAGACCCAGCCCCTCCAGGCCAGGCCAGGCCAGGCTGGCACCCCTGGGGAGGAACCCTGAGCCCGTGTGGCAGGGGCAGGAGGGCAGAACTGCGGCCCTGCAGGGCTCGGGGAGCTCGGCTGGATTTGCTTTGGATGCAGATCCCAGCTGTGAATGTGCTCTCATGCTCAGGGGTTGTCGTGAAGACACGAAAACCCCCAGTCCAGGGCTCCATTACCTGCTGTCAGGAACTCACTTCTTGGTTTGGCTCCAGGATCCAGCCCCTGGAAATACCTGCACCTAAAATATCTTCTCCAGGTGCCTCATGGAGGCTGGATCTGCTTCCAGATCCGCTTCCAGTCTGCTGCTCTTGTTCAGAGACAGCGTCTGCTCACTCTCCCCTGCTTGGGTCGTGGCTGGGTTCTCTTGGCTCTCCGGGCTGCAGGGATCCCAATGCTTTACATGAGTAAAGCATTCCCACATCTGCACCAATAAAATAATGAGAGGTTGTATCCTGGGGATCCATAGCATGGCTTTTCCTCAGGCAGGTTGTCCCCGAATGCTCCAGGACAGTTCAGTTGTGGAATTTGCTGTGGAGTCGTGGATACAGGTCAGGAGGTGGTTCCAGAGGCTTTCCCTGCTCTTCCTGGGAGCTTGGTGCTGGCAGAGGGAGCACAGGGAGCACAGGGAGCGCAAAGGAGCACCCAGCCTGCTCAGTGCCTCGGCACCTCCCTGCCTGTGCCCAGCCCTCGGCACCCCGAGGTCCATCTTCTTCCTTGAGCAGGTGTGTGTGAAAGGAAACAGCCCCCACCTTCCTTGAGCAGGTGTGTGTGAAAGGAAACAGCCCCCACATGCTTTACAAAGGTTGCAGATTGCTGTGAGGAAGGTGCCTAGTGACCACTTCCTAAAGCCCTCCCTGGGAACCTGAAAGGGCAGGTGGTCCCTTCTGGTCCCCAATAACCTCCCAGTTCAGGTTGGTTCCGTGGCTGAGGGGGCTGTTCCTGTGCCCACCCCTGCTGCAGGAATTCCAGACAGAGGCACAACTCTGTTTTTGCTCTTGCTGGATAAAACATTGCAGATACTGTGGTTATATGAGAGACTCCAGGTCGTGTAGGTGCACATAACCTACCTCTGGTCACCTACCTCTGTGCAGTGCAGACAAAGGCCTTTTGTGTCCTTTCACTGTACTTAGCAACTTCTGCAGTTATCACTGCTTTTCTTCTCAGGCTCTTTTTGCACCTTTTTCTCGTTTGGGGAGGATTTTTACCTTTCAGTTCAGCCATAGTTTTCACTAGCATAGCATTGACACAGCCTGGAGTGCTGGTGCCTCTTGCAGCGTGGGCTCTGCACAGGTGCAGACCTGCTGTCTGCTTTGCTGCTGGACCCCTGATCCTATAGGAAATTATTTCATCTTCTTTAGGATAAAGAGGTGTTGGTAAAGCCAGATTTCCTTAAGCACCTTTTCCCTGACCCAAGTGACCCAGGTCTCAGAGCCAGACCTACACAAAGTGCTCTGCAGCAGAGTCACTTGGCCAAGTGAACATGGGACAGACAAGAGGATTCATTCTAAGCTGCCATTGCCCCATCCTGAAACAGAGCTGTGGCACAGAGGGGGTGGTTGGAAAGGAAAGGACCCATAGGGGGAAGCTGTCTCTGAGTACAGCAGGAGGTGTCCAGGCACATCTAACCCTGGGACAGGTGCTGCTGCCCCAGAGGGAACTGGCCAGGCCCTTCCTTGCATTTGGCTTTTCCATTTTCAGAGAGTCCATGAAAGATTTGTTTGCAAGAAACATTCAGAGTACACAGCCCGGGAAACACTTGCATTTTGGAGCAGAGATTTGCTTTAGTTCTCACTTCTGTGCAGTCCTACAATGTTTTATTTAAGCCTGTGCTTCTTCCCTGAGAAACTCTCAGTCTGTCCATCCCCCAGGCCAAGACTATACAATGTCAGGCTGGAAAAGGCAGTGCCAGTGCTCTGGGGACAAAGGTGAGCCAGGAGGGCAGCAGGGCTGCTGCTCAGTGCCCTCGGAGATGTTCAGGGCCTGGAGCCCTTTTCGTTCCCCCGAATGTCTCATAGAATCGCTGTACCCAGTGCCTGGGCCCTCCCTCTGTCCTGGAACATGCACAGCAGAAGAATCTCCTCTGTGCTGATGGTGTGATCACATCCAAAATCCCCTGCATAGATGCAGCTACAGTAGCTTGGTCTGTCTGGTCTGGAATATTTCATAGAATCACAGAATGGTTTGGTTGGAAGGGACCTTAGAGACCATCTCATCCCACCCCCTGTTGGAAATTGGATCAGGTTGCATCCACTTGCATCTTCCTTCACCTTGGCTGGCAGTGGGATTGAGGAAGGACTTCAAACTCGAGGCACCATTTGGAGCCTCCTGTTCTTGAGTCCCTGTTGAGAGGGGCTCAGCCCCAGCCTGGCCTCCCCCAGCCCACCACCCAGTGCCCAGCTCTGAAAGGGGTTCTCAGTTCTTGCTCAGGCCTCTGCCTTGCAGAGTCTGTGTCCCTTTGTGCCCCCAGCACTGCTCCTAGTGATGTCACAGCACTCATAAACTAGGTCAAACACCACCTAAACCCCGGCTTGATATCCCTTGCAGTAAATTCCTGCCCTGCTGGAGCGTGCTCCAAAGGGGGTTTTACTTGTGGCTTACGGGGAGCTAAGAAGCGTGAGCAGCTTTGCTGCGGCTGAGTAAACAGAGCCGCTGCTCTGGGCAGCCCAGCCCAGCCCGCCCAGGGGTGTGTCCTGCCCACTGCTCATTCAGAGAATCATTAAGGTTGGAAACTACCTCCAGGGTCATCAAGTCCAACCATTGACAATCACCCTGTCCACTAAACACGTCCCCAGTGCCACATCCACTGGTTTTTTGAGCACTCCCAGGGCTGGTGACTCCAGTGCTGCCCGCTGCTGTCCCCAGGTGCCTGTGGTGACACCAGTGCTCCTGGCCCAGGGGGGAGGAGGGTGAGGGCCTCGGGCTGTCCTGGCTCACCTGAGCCTGTCCTTGGCCTCTTGGTTGGCGTGTTACACGTTTCACCTCTTGCTTCTCCTGTCACTTCTCCTCCAAGTGCTGCAGCCATGGGGTGACATTGAATTTCTGTCCCTAGACACATGGCAGGAATTTGGCCTGACAAAGGCAGTAACAAAACACCATCCGTGGGGTGACAGAGCTCAGGGCAGGGGAGGGGAGTTTGATAACTGAACTCCCAACATGAGGAAATGCCGGATAAGCTCCAGAAAACTCCATAGGAAGTGGTGGGTTAGGATGGGATTCTCTCTTCCCAAAGCAAACACTGGTTTTTTTACTCAGAAATAGCTGCAGCCAGGGCAGTGGGGGTCAGGGCCCCCCCCAGTGACACAGAACCACTGACCTTCCTCCCAAAGCCTTGCTGGCTGAGAGCAGTGGCAGCTGGACCCACAGAAATGGGGAGGCCCCTCCAAACCAGGTTCCTCCTTGCCAGGGACTCCTCTGCCTCCATCTGTGGATGCTTGAAGTAGGTCCTGGGGAAGAGCAGCCCAGCAGTTTGGCCTGGTTGGAGCCCTGATCCAGAGGAATTGGCAGAGCCTGACCTACTGGAGTCAGCTTCTCATTCAAAGGGTGCTCCCAGGGAAGGGAGAGTTGTCTTCACTTCAGCATTTGGGATGTGGGAAGGAAAGGCATGGAGGTGGGAGGCTCAATGGGGAGTAAATGCACATGGTACCACAGGGTACCTGACCCTATGGGTGTCTGTAATGGGAGCAGAGGAAAAGGGAGGAAACCCATGGAGAGAAGTGGATAAAGCTGTTTCCCATCCGTATTTCAGTCCTGTCCCACTTTCCCTTTGCAAGGCTGGCAGCACCAGCTCAGCCCTGAATCCAAAGCAAAGGTGCTGCCCACCAGAGGAGGGCTCACAGGCTGGGGAAAGGGCCCCCAGGCTGCCCACAGGGACTGGCCTGGCACTAGCACCATTCCTGAAGGAGCAGAGCCTTTCCCTGGCAGTGGCACCACTGCACAACCAGGCACTTGTCCAGGCCCTAATCCAGCATTTGCCCTCAGCACGACCAAGAAGGCTGGGCAGGGGCTGCTCCGAGTGCCAGGCTCTGGGATGAGGGTTTGGGGGGTCTGTCCCAGCGTGTCCTGGCAGAGGATGGGCACCACAAACCCTGCAGCCTCCCTGCCAGTGCTCAGCCACGGGCATCCGTCTGGCTCCACTGAGGATCATCCAGCCACGCTGCTGCTTCAGGGGGAGCACTGGAGCCCTGCAGGGGCAGACACAAGGTGATCACTGCCTCCACCTCCTCCAGCTCTGACACACAGCTGGGGCCTCCAGCTGCTGGCTGGGCTGGCCTGGCTATTTTTGCCAAGCACCTGCAGGCTCTGCTCTCAAGAGCCCTGAGAGGAACCACAGACAGCTTCTACTTTTATTATTACAGTTTAACAGTCTTGGACAGAGGAGAAGCAGCAGGAACCAACATGCAAAGCCATTACAGTCATGGGGGCTGGAGGAGCCCCCAGCCCAGCCCTGTCCCCACTCTGGGCCCTTTCCCTGCCCTGGGGCTGCTCCGTCGGGCCCTGGAGAGGGACGAGCTCATGGCAGACACCAAACTACACCCAGGGAGGAGGAGAGGACTGGCCTTGACTGTGCCTTGAGGAGTCAGGGCCGTTACTTGACTGGAGTCCAGTACACTTTAAAACCATGAGTCTGCCTTAATCATCACAGAATATCCTGAGCTGGAAGGGAGCCACAAAGATCTAGTCCAACTCCTGTCATCAAGTCCAACTTGTTAAATGTTCTCTGTGCCAACAGGGAGAAGAAGGATCCTTCAGGAAGAGGCGCTGCTTCGATAGCAAGTCAGGAGATGAAGCTCAGATATTTGATCGTTGTTTTCCTGTGTCAGAGCTGGCACCTCTTGGAGCCAAGAGCTCTTCTCAATGCCTGTGATGGATGTTGAGGCCAAAGATTTCCACAGCATGAGGGAAATCTTTGCCAGCAAGTAGCAATGGATGTCCCCGTGAAGGAAGAGGTGCATCAGGCCCAGAGGGGGAACAGACCCCCACCCCCTGAGACATTATGTCCTCCTGCACCTCTTCCTCTGACAGGCCTCTGCGTCCGAGCAGGAGCTGTCCGAGTCACTCCCCGAGGAGGAGGAGGACGAAGGCTTCGACGTGCTATAGTTCATGCTCAGGACCCAGCCCAGTTTGTTGTGCAGCACCTGCTTGAGTCCCGGGGGCAGGGGCAGCACGTCCAGCGTGTCCACGTAGTCGGGCAGGAGCTGGCGCAGGCGGAAGCAGCACAGGTACTGCAGGGACGTGCAGCTGGCACAGGACCTGATCACCTTCATGCTGCTCTTGGCCGCCGTCGAGCAAACCATGGGGTAAAACTTCTTGTTCTGCAGCTTCGTGGCCGCAACCCCTGCCAGGGCACAGCACCCGTGAGTTTAGACAAGGGCATCTCGCTCCTCCCACCTACCCTGAGCCCACTGCAAAAAGCTTCCAAAATCCCAACCTTTTAAACACCACATGTAACCTCCCTCCCACTCACTTCACACCTTGGTCTTCTGCTTTGCCAGTTTTCTGCTGCAGCCAGACTCAGAGTTCCCCCACTCCACCCCTCTGCCTGAGCCACTGCCCTCACCGATGCACTTGCGGTTCTTGAAGAACGTGAGCGTCCCGTGCCACGTGTCCAAATGCACCCCAATAATGGAGCCCTGGCCAAACCTCGAAGAGAAGTTTGTTTTGTCTCCCTTGTGATGCAGCAGACCTTAAAACACAAGAAAAGAATGGCATTCTGTGGAAAAGCTGTGCTCCATGAAGTCACCCCAACTCCAGTGCTCTGAGTTCCTGCTGGCACAGCCTCACTCATGGTCTGGAACATCCATCCCATCCCAGGGTGGCCAATGGAAACAGCAAAGTTGAGGTTTTGCAACTCCAGAGCACAACCCCAAATTGGTGATGGGACAGTGGCACCCAGGTGCCCTGGAGGGTCCCACACCAGGTCTAAGGGCTCTGCAAACCACAACCAGGACTGATGCTCCAAGGGCTACCAGGAGCCACTCCAGGTGACCTTAACAAAGGGACTCCCGTGTCTGGTGCCTCTTTGGCCTCAGCCTCCTAAGGAACCTCTCGTGCTGCTGCCTGTCCATGTTACCTGTGTAGGACAGTCCCCAGCTGTCCTCGTCCTTGCCCAGGAGGCTGCAGAACGTGTGCC
Organism: Pachyramphus minor; assembly: GCA_013397135.1. Lineage (NCBI taxonomy): Eukaryota > Metazoa > Chordata > Aves > Passeriformes > Tyrannidae > Pachyramphus > Pachyramphus minor. The sequence continues at coordinate 142,708 of VYXB01004781.1, forward strand.
GGTACTTGTCCAGGTTCACATCCGACGTCCCAATTCCCACCATCTGGGAGCAAGGCCAGGAAGAAGAATGCAGACTTAATGTCTTTTCAAGGAACAAAACACAATCAAGACTCCACTTCTGGCTCTCTACTCCTCTTCTTGGCTCAGCCCAAAACACCCAGAGGGTTCGGTGAAGCCAGGTCATAGGTTTTAGGATGGAGCTAAAAGCTCCCAGCTCTGATTTCCTTTCCTAAGTCAGGAGGCCCAGCTGAACAGCTGGAGAAGGTCAGTGTCCTGTTCACAGAATCCCACACTGGTTTGGGTTGGAAGGGACCTTCAAGCCCATCTCATTCCACCCCCTGCCATGGGCAGGGACACCTTCCACCAGCCCAGGCTGCTCCAAGCCCCATCCAACCTGGCCTTGGACACTTCCAGGGATCCAGGGGCAGCCACAGCTTCTCTGGACAACCTGTGCCAGGGCCTCCCCACCATCACAGCCAGGAATTCCTTCCCAATATCCCATCTATCCCTCACCTCTGGCAGTGGGAAGCCATTGCCCCTTGTCCTGTCCCTCCATCCCTTGTCCCCAGTCCCTCTCCAGCTCTCCTGGAGCCCCTTTAGGCCCTGCAAGGGGCTCTCAGGTCTCCCTGGATCCTTCTCTTCTCCAGGTGAACCCCCCCAGCTCTCCCAGCCTGGCTCCAGAGCAGAGGGGCTCCAGCCCTGGGAGCATCTCCGTGGCCTCCTCTGGACTCTCTCCAGGAAGTCCATGTCTTTCCTGTACTGGGGACCCCATATCTGGAGCAGCTCTGCAGGGGGGTCTCACCTGGGGGGTCAGAGAGGCAGAACCCCCCTCCCCTGCTGCCCACACTGTGGGATCAGCCCAGGGCACACAGCAGGGCCACGTCCAGCCCCTCACCCACCAGCCCCACGTACCATGTCAGTGCCATACACTGGGGAGGTCATCTTGATCTCCCAGAAGTGCTGCCCATCCGCCAGCTCCTTGTTGCCGCGGATGGCGGCGGTGCCACAGCTGTACTCCATGTGGAAGTTCACCTTGCGGTTGTCACACGTCAGCAGGGTGGCTGTCGACTTGTTCAGGTCATCCCACACCCAGTCGAAATCTGTTGAGGATCAGAGAGCACAAGGATGGGTAAAGGTCCTCAGGAGGTGATACCCAAGCCAAGGCACAGGGGGACATTGTTTTGAAGGCTTGCTGGGGTTTTCATTTGTAACTTTTTTATTGTTTAAGAGGGTAAATCTTAAGCTGTGAGTTGAGGCTTGAACAGTGTCCCCCCCAGGGATGGTGCAGTGCTCCCAAACTGTCAGCATCCTCCAGTCCCCATTCTGGCTGAGCAGACCCAGCAGAGCCTCCCTTCTCCCTCCACTCCCCTGGGCTCAGGGGGTGGCTCTGCCATGCCATGGCTCTCTCAGCCACCCCAGTGCCCCCTGTGCTCCAAGCACACCGTGCCAGGCGTCCCGCCAGCATTCCAGGGATCAGGAGAGCCCTAAGCACCGGGGCCTGTTTCACTGGTGGCCTAAGCCAGATCAGAAAGCAGGTTCCCAGTGGTGAACCTCTAACGCCTCAACAGGTTCAGCCCTGAGCAGCAGGCACGGGCTGTAATCCTCCTCCACGGGCTGGGATGTGAACAAGGGAGCAGCACTGTGGGACAGGAGCCGTGTGGGGTGCAGCCCCTGCCCCCGAGCGAGCACAGAGGGCACAGCAGCCCTTACACTCGTCCTCCTCCCCGCAGCGGCAGTCCCGGACACGGTGCAGCGCGTGCAGGCTGGAGCAGAACGGGGCCTCGCTCTGGCTCTCACAGTTGCAGAAGGACTCTCCTGTCACAGGGATGGCGCTGGGGATGGAGGGAGACAGGGAGGAGAACTCTGGCTCCGAGTCCGAGTCGCTGTGCTGCTGGGAGAACAGGGAATGGTCACCGGGAGAACAGGGAATGGTCGGGGGGGAAACAGGGAAGGGTAACTGGGAGAACAGGGAAAGGTCACTGGGGAACAGGGAACGGTCACTGGGGGACAGGGAAGGGTCACTGGGAGAACAGGGAAGGGTAACTGGGAGAACAGGGAATGGTCACTGGGAGAACAGGGAAGGGTCGGGGGGGAACAGGGAACGGTCACTGGGGGAACAGGGAATGGTCACTGGGAGAACAGGGAATGGTCACTGGGAGAACAGGGAACGGTCACTGGGAGAAGAGGGAACGGTCACTGGGAGAAAGGGAATGGTCACAGGGAGAACAGGGAACGGCCACTGGGAGAACAGGGAACAGTCACCGGAGAACAGGGAACGGTCACTGCTCCGTGTCCCCAGCACGGGCAGCTGGGCTGGCACTGCTCTGCTGTGCCCAGGGGTGTGGGGACCTCCCCAGGCTTGTGCCACATCACAGGGAGGCTGTGCCCATGAACTACCCTGCTCTGGGACATGCACAGTGTGCTGAGCTGCAGGGACCTCTCAGCACTTACACCATGTGTATGTTCTTTGTGCCTTCCAGGGGCAGGAGCTGCCACAGCAGGGGCACAGCCCAGGTCCCTGTGCTAAGCCTTTGGCTTGTCAGGGGCAGGTTCCAGCCAGCTGGAGACCAGCTGAGCACTGCCTGGAGAGCCCGGGGGCTGAGAGGAGCCAGGGAGGCACAAAAGCCAAGGAGGAAAAGGGAAAGGAGGGCAGAACAAAGGGGAGCCAGTTCAGCTCCTCAGGCCAGTGCTGCAGACAGGCCCACAGGGAACCTCCAGCAGCATTAAAGGGCTTTTGTTTACTTTCATTCATGAACACAACAATTTGATTTTCTGTTCCCCAATGCCAGGAGACCAAAGTGTTCCTGCACTGGACACTGTGGGACTCACAGCCCCATCTTGCTCCTGTGTTATGGGAGGTTTGGTGTTGCCTCTTACCACTGCAGCAGCAAGTTACTCTGGGTTTACACTCTGCTCAGGTGTACCTGGTCCTTATTCACCCCCATGGCAGACTTTGTAAGGGGTATTTAACAACAAAAATCCCTTAAACTCACATTCTTGTAGCTGTGTAAGACAGAGGGAATTGAAATCAGGCTTACATATGTCCTGCCCAGCCCTCCTCCTCTAGCTTGGAGCCTCAAGAGCATGAATTCTGTCTTTGCTAACTTCTAACTTCCCTGACTCCTGAAATGCAGTCATTCCTGTGACTGCAAGAACTGAAAGCTGCTCTGACTGCAGAGCAAATGCTCATTTTCTGGGAGCACAGGGTCTGGGTTTGGACATGTGCTCTGGCAGTGCCCTCATGGCTTCAGCCTGGCTCTGAAGCTCCTGGAGCAGCTCCTTGTGTCCCCACCTCTGCACAGGGAACTCCCCTCACACACTCAGAAATTGGGGAAAAGAGTGAATGATGGCAGAGGTGAATCAAAGTCCCTCCTCACAGTGTTTCACTGACTGCTTCTGCTGCTGTGTTCCCATCTCCAGCACAGCTGGATGTGCATTCTGCTGCTGTGTTCCCATCTCCAGCACAGCTGGATGTGCATGTTACAGAGCAGGAAATGTAGGGGAACTTCAATCTGAAGATACCTGAGCCTGTAACTTCACGGGCTGAGGGTGCCCTGCTCCCTTCCAGCCCCACAGAGCCCAGGAGGGAGCAGCCAGCTGGACTGGGGAACTGATCCACTTCAAACACATGTCTAGAGCTCCACTTTCAAAAGGATATTTAAGAATATTGTATGTAGTTTATGTATGACAGACACACTCCATGCTTAAAAAAGCATTTAGCTTACACAGAAGCACAGAATGTGCTGAGTTGGAAGGGACCCACAAGGGTCATTGAGTCCAACCCTGGCCCTGCACAGGACCATCCCAAGAGTCACACCCTGTGCCCCAGAGGATCAGCCAAACCCTTCTGGAGCTCTGGCAGCCTTGGGGCTGTGCCCACTGCCCTGGGGAGCCTGTTCAGTGCCAACCACCCTCTGGGGGAAGAACCTTTTGCTGAGATCCCCCCTGCCCCTGCCCTGACACAGCTCCAGCCCTTCCCTGGGTGCTGTCCCTGGTCCCCCCAGAGCAGAGCTCAGTCCTGCCCCTCCTCTGCCCCTGCCCAGGGAGTTGTGACTGCACTGAGCTCTCCCCTCAGTCTCTTCTCCAGCTGAACACCCCAAGTGCCCTCAGTGTCCTCACACGGCTTCCCCTCAGGGCCTTTTCCCATCTTTGTTGCCTCCTTTGGACACTCTCTAATGACTTCAGATCTCTCCTATATTGTGGTGCCCCAAACTGCCCCAGTATTGCAGGAGAGGCCACCCCAGGGCAGAGCAGAGCGGGACAATCACATCAAATATTCCTAAATCTCTTGTGCTTTGGGCCAGCTCTGCTGTCCCTTACAGAGCCCTTGAGCCAGTGTCAGGCAGAACACCCCCCCAGGCCCCCAGCCCGTCCTACCTGCCCGTCGGAGTCGTACCCCCAGCCGCGTGTGCCGGCCCTGCCGTCGGCCTCGCGCCGGACCCCGCTCAGGACGAAGTGCCAGGCGCGGCTGCTGCGCGGGCGCCGGGCCATGGTGCTGCCAGAGAGGTAGGCTGGGGAGAGGGACACGGTCACACCGGGCTGCCCTTCCCACGGCCACCCCCGTCACCAGCCACATCGACATAGCCTCAGCCGATCCAAGGGAGGCTCCGTCCCCATCGAGAGCCTCTGCAAACCTCAACCTGCTGCTCTGGGCAGCGCCAACCTCCCGCCTCCCCCGAGCCCAGGTGTTCAAATGGTCCCCAGGAACACTCCCGAGACCTGGCAGAGGCAGCAGCTGCCCCTCTGCAGGGCATGGACCCGGCACCCATGGATCCAGCTCCCCCTCGCCGGGGGAGCCTCGGGGATGTCAGAACCACAGAAGGGTTTGGGTTGGAGGGATCGTAAAGCTCATCTCGTTCCACCCCCTGCCATGGGCAGGGACACCTCCCATCAGAGCAGGCTCTCCATGGCACGGCCTGTGACCCTCGGGCAGTGTCCTGGCTCTGTGCCCCTGCACTGCCCTGGCCCCCCCACAGCCCCCCTGTGGGTCTGTCTGCGGGAGGTGTTTGTCCTCCTGCAGCTGGGGAGGGAACACTCTGCTCTCAGCATTTCAGGCAGGGGGGAAACCACTTTCCTTCTCACTGGAGGGAACCCAGGCTTGTCACAGACCTGTTCCGACTTGCCTCAAGGGAACATACAGAAGGGAAGATGATCAGATTTCCAAAGGCCCCTTCCCTGTGCACATCCTGACAGCTCACACCAGCCCCAACACAGGAGCACTGCCCTGGATGTGACAGGGAAACCTCAGCTTCCAATCTCCTTTCCTTGAAGTTTATCTTTGCAGGGATCAACTCCCCACCAAGAGGAACCCAGGGGTGTCACCCCCCATCCATCCCCCTCAGCTGCTCCTGCTGCTCCAGCCCCTTCCCCAGCTCCGTTCCCTTCCCTGAACACGCTCCAGCCCCTCCATGGCTTTCTCGTTATGAGGGGCCCAGGACTGTCCCCAGGGCTGGAGGTGCCCCAGCAGTGCCAGCACAGGGAGGGCACTGCCCTGGGCCTGCGGCCGCGCCCGCACAAAACATCCCTCACCCCTGAGCGGGC
>VYXB01004782.1:159-144961 GCA_013397135.1 Pachyramphus minor
TTGTAGAATAATTCGTCTCCTTCATCATCCTGGTTGGGTGGTCTGTAACAGACATCCATGAGGATGTCACCCTTGTTGGACTTCCCGCTGATTCTAGTCCATAGGCACTCAACCTTGTCACTGCTGACCTTAAGTTCAACAGAGTCAAGAGACTCTCTAACATATAAAGCCACCCCTCTACCTCTCCTACCCTGCCTGTCTTTTCTGAAGAACTTGTAGCCACCGACAGCAGCACTTCAGTCATATGAGTCATCCCACCACGTTTCTGTGATGGTAGCTATGTCATAGCTTTCCTGCTTCACAATGGCTTCCAGCTCTTCTTGTTTGTTGCCCGTACTGCGTGCATTAGTGTACTTGCACTTCAGGTGGGCTGCTGATTTCACTCTTAATTCAGGCTTTCCATCCTTAGGCTGATCTTTGGAGAGCCCAGTTTCAATCCCTACCCCCTTCAAACCTAGTTTAAAGCCCTCCTGATCAGCATGCTCCTAAACACTAGACTATGTCTGTCACCACCTACAGGCCAATGTCCCAGCCTGGTCTTGACCTGTCCCAAGGGTAGAGCCTGATACCCAGGCCTTGATCTGCTTTGGTGACCTCTGAATGCCCTGCTTCTGATTGTGGCAGAGGGATGGTCTCTGGCTATGAGGCCTGATATGTAGTTAGAAAAATCTATTTACTATGAAAAGATTTCAGGATGCCTATAAGCCTCCATTCTGAAATTTCAACCAGTGCAGATGAAAGAGTAGAGGGAAAAATAAAGATAGGGACTATCTTCAGCAAATCTGAAGGAAAGAGCATATGAAAACTTACAAAATGACAGAAAAAGCTACTTCTTGTTTATCAATAGTGTTACTGAGAAAGAAAACAAGGAATTCCTAAGAAGACTCTGTTTCAGGCAGTAAAGAACATTAAATCCAAATTCATTAAAAATAAGTAGGCTATAGGTATAATGCTGAGCCAGGGTTTCTCATTGTTTTGAGGTATGGTGTAATAATGAGATCATTCTTGTATTTTTGTCCTTTGAACAAAATCAATCAGTTCTACTTTCTCAGGTCACTCCATTTCAGTGAAATAGAAAAATTACTACAACAACCTGGTTGTCTGCGACACACAATGCAAGCTCCTTATCCTCCTCCTTTAAAGAAACATGCCATAAAAATTATAGGGTGCAAAATCTTAAAAACAGCAACACAAAGTCTAGAGATTCACTGGTAAGTTTCTTAAAGCACTCCAGTTCTGTCAATATTTTAATTGCTAATTGTCTAGGTAAAACACAAAGAAACATTTTCTTGCTGACATTACAGTTACAATATACTATTGTATTAACCTGCAGTGATATTTGCACTGTCCTTTAATGACACCCCTTATACAATGCAGCCACCTCAGTCTCACTGTGCATGCCAACAGCTCGGAAAACCCATGACATATGGAGGAAGCTGTACATATGGTTTTTCACTAATGTGAATGGCAGGTTTATGTGTCTGACACTTTCCAGAATCACAGTGGCATTTCTGAAAAAGTTTCCTTTTTATTTCTAACTTGGTACAGGAATAAACAAGAAAAACAGTGAGGATCTGAGCCTGAGGATCATTCTTTAACAAGCTCTTTATCAAGAAGATCTGAAGCAAATCAGTGACAGGGTTTTCCCAAGTTGAGTGTTACAATGTGCTTTATCTTTGGGGTTGTGCTTAAGGCTGCAGTCATATTGACTACAAAGCTTTTGCCCTTACGAATTTCTCAAAATGGAGGTGTACCTGTCTTATGAGGGGAGATACAGGAGATGTTTGTTGAAGGGCTGTAGAATCAATCGGCTTGCAACAGCAGAGCATATGAGTTACATTTCGTGGAGGAGAGAGGACGCCTTTTATTAAGGAAGTCAAAAAAATAAGATCCTTCTATAATTAAAAAAAAAGATTAGATCATATGACTGATCATATGGGCTGATCATATGACCAATACTGGCTACACGCAAATACACATGGACAAAATATATGCAGTATATCATATCTCATCTTCACCCTTGTACTGCATAACGTTTCACAGATGGTGGTAACAGCACAAGGTACCTTTTTACCTTTAACTTTCAGATAAAATGCAAGTTTGAGTTTTTCTCTGGCAGAGTAAATACATACATATGGAAATTCCTGAGTTGATGCAGACTGATTTATACTCTGCAGAAGGGCACTGATTGACTTACAAAAGGCAATTGAGAATTTTCTTATTTCTTTCAGCCTGCCTTTAAAGAACTCTGACAAATACCACTGTAAGAGGTAGAAACACTAAGTTTCCCTGCCTATGTAAATTAATGAGTTCGGGGTTTGTGTGTGCTAATGACTTCTGTTTTATTTTACTGAGTTTTAAAAAAGTAAAATGAACATTTATGAACCTACCATGAAAGGGAGATGTAGAAGGAAGCTACATTATACATTATGAATAACTGCAACTTGGAGGGGTTAATGATTTAGAACTAGATCTAATAGTCTGTATAAACGCCTACATAGAGAAGGAAATTTTTCATGATTTGTAAGAAATTAGGTACGCAGTAAAATGAATTGTACATTAATTTAAACACCTGCTTTTGACATACTTCTGAGATCACTGTTCTGCTTACTGGCCTTTGCAAACTTCTTTGCAAAGCAAGAAAATTTCAAGCAGAAATCCTTTACCACAAGACCTCAGTAAAACATTTTAACAAAATAAGTTTATGAAAATTCTGCATTAAAAAAATCTACAACATTTTGGGATGGTAGAGTACATTATGCAGGAAATAAGTTCATGAACTGATCTTGTTTCTTATTCATGGCTATGTGAATTCACTTCTTATTTGCAATGTTATAGGATCATTATGGCAACGACACCAGTTGCAAATGTGGAACAGTAATCTGAGCAGAGTGGTCTGAATGTCAGGTTAGTCCATTTTTCTGGTGTCAGTTCCTCAATGACCTTCTCTCCAGAAGTCCAAGCTGACTGCAACTCAAATTTTGTTTCATGAACTTTGGTGCAGGAAGGCTAGAGTAGCACCCTCCTGCCTACAGCAGAGGTAGCATCCAGAAGCAGAGGTAATTCCCACTCTTTCCTCTATGCTTGCCACGAGTAAGTGAAGTGCTACCCAAACTGTCTTGTTTCCCTTGAAGACAAGAGTTTTGTTTTCATGTTTTACACGCTTTAATAGGCTACTTTTTCCCAGTATGCAGGAAATCAGAGAAGACAGAAGGCTTTTAGTTTAAGATGGGATTTTGTGTTACAGTTGAAAATACAGAAATCATTATTTTCTCTATTTTCAATCATTATTAATAAAAGCCTCTAGCAACCCTAAAGACTCAAAGCAATATTCATATTACTAAAAGGCTAGGGAATGCTCAATAACTTCATTTCTCTTGAGATTGCAAGCATATTTAAACAACACAAGGCCAAATCCTGGTCTGTTGCACATTTTGAAATCAAATTATTGAATTTCTGAGCTATCTTGGTAGATTTCTACAGGGTACAGTTAAATCCAGAATGTATTATATTTATAGTTACCCCCAAAGTCACATTATTAACTCAAAGTTAAACTTCAGTTTCTGGATTTAGTGATAATTGTCTGTATACGTATATGTATGCTGAGACATGAGACAGACCAGAAACTAAAAAGAAAAGAATATGTTACATGAAAGAGTTCTTTTCCTGAATTTTCTAATCTGTGAAAATGAAAGCCTTCTGTGGGATCACACATCTCTTAGCAGCCCTTTGCTGGAAAGACTCCTATAAAACAGGTTGCACTGGACATCCATGCGGCTACGTGTCAGTGTGGCTGGACAAGGTCCTGGGTTGCTGGTTCTGCTGAGAGCTACTCCGGAGGCTGATTGACCTGGAAGCCTGAAGCCTCAGTTGTGTCCTTCCTTTCTTGCCTTGTAGTTTCTCACTGTCTGGGTTTCCAGAGATTACAAGAAACCCTGGCTCCTGGGAAAAAGCGATACAGTGTGATTAATTCTCCCTCACAAAGAATTACAGCACTTGGAAGTTTTGTTACAAAGTGGAGTAGAATCAATTTATTATAATCTCATACACTCTAATAAATATTTCACCTTTTTAATCTGGAAGAGACACTCGAGTCCTTAAGACTGAATTTTTTCTATTACACATTAGGCACAAATACTCTCCTAAACATAATGAGTACAAATGTTTTATATTATACTTACAGTTTGTTTTTTGTTATGGAAAAGGTAAAAATAAATGTTGACTGTAGGTTCCATATTCTGATTTAGAATTGGAGATACTTGAACAATTTATATTTTGTTTTGCATGATTTTCTGTATTCTCAAACACCAGTCATGCATGCTTGACAGAGAAATAGGAAAAAAGGAGACTTACATTTCTCACTTTACTACACATAAAGGAACACACTCACATTGTATCGTTATTTTGATTCTTTCCTTTTATGAGCATTTAAAAAGCTTGAATTTTCAAAGGAAAAAGAAATTAAATTTGGTTCTGTGCAAAACCTACATCCGGTTTTTACCAGTGCAGTAAAAAATCCCACATTCAACAGCCTAACACGCTGTCAAGTTTGTAACTGAATTCAAAGGCATGTCTATTTTCATAAGAATGAGAAGCTGAGCAAACAAGCTATTCATACATGTAATGGGTTGTTCACTATTCATGTTCTGGTTGAGCACTATTACACTGTATTACTACACTGGTTTTGCTTCTGTGAGGAGCTGCAATTCACATTAAAAATTATATTATTTCACAGATAATTTTCTATGGCCCTGTGGGCAATAATGTCAGAAAAAGGTACCCTTTCATGAGATGTCAATAGTTTGACCCTAAAAGAAGTCCGTATGGTCAGATTTAAACTGATATTCTATGTTTCTACAAACAGTAAAATGGATTCCAGTATAGCTATAAAGACTGAACCTGCTTCTGGCTCAGGATTCCCTGGTTAGGAAGTAGTTGTTTCAACACAGCGTTATCTCTCCATGTTAATTTATTTCATTATGATGATTTATACTTGATATAGCTTTTGTCTCACCTTGATGGTTGCAAAGACATTATTCACCATCAGACACAGTGCCTTTTGTCCAATTTTCGAAATGTCACTACTAAGAGAAGCTATGCAAAACATTTTAATTAATGCTGAACACAAAGTGAAAAGAAAAATGATCATTGTACTGCTTCAGAAAAAAAAAAAAAGAGTTCTAATAAATGAATCCCTTTATGTTCTCATTTGTAGCATACCAGTGAACTACAGAAGTTATTCAAAATGGGTGATTTCTATTTTTATCATTTAGGAGGTATCTAATTTTATAATATTTTTACAATATTTTCTATGTTTTATTATCTAAATGTATAACTTATGTTTATTTGTTCTATAAAACCCATATTTTTGGAAGAAAATTGGAGGAAAACTATATTATAGAGAAAAAGCATGAGAGAAAATATTGAAAGCCAGTCATGCTATAAATTTTTTAATTACAGTACAAATAAAGTATTATTCAAACACCGACATTGTGACAGAGTTCTAATGACCTTCCTTACCATTATTTTCAGTTCACCTAGTACAAATTTCACTTAAAGATACTGCTAGAACTGTTTATATGGTCAGATTATTTTACCTAGATGTATGTTTGCTGGATTTTGCTAGTAACTTATCTGACAGCTCTGGCATTTATGACTCTCTACCTGGGGAAGAACTTCAGTGTAAGTTTCTCACTATTACCAGCGCCAAATTACCTTTATGATATAACTTTTTATGTTTGGTTCTTCTGTCCAAACGTATGCTTCTTACTAGAAAATTGTCAGGGCTGCAACTTGAAATGACCCAAATTTATTGTATAAATCCCCTGAGAGGAAAAAACCTTGAACTAGAAGGGCTGCATCTAGTAATCAGAAGATAATATTTTCCTCCAGAGTGTCAAGAGTTTTCATTTTTTCTCTTCACCTTCTTAGAATAGAATTGTAAAGAATATTACAACCTTGCAGCTTTCTCAAAAACCTTATGTGGAATCTCAAAATCTACAGATGTAATAATTATTGTTATTGCCATTATTTATTACACATATGAGAAAAGGCATGTAGACATGGTGTATCAACCTTACAAATTAGTGCACAAGCTAAAGGTATGAAATCTGCTTCCCTTTCTTTTCCTGGTCTTTTCACAATTCCATCTTAGAAACACAGCTCAATGGAGGGACTATTTTGAAAGGATGTTTATAACTCAACTCATATTTCTTAAAATCGCATTTAACATTTTCAGAGAACTTTGTTTTAGAGGAGAATAGAGAAGAAAGACCAAGTGAAGATTCACCTTGGATGAACTTGTGAAGATCGTGCCTTCACAGTGTTTCATGGAATCCTGAACATCTCTTAAACTGTCTGGAACTGAGAAATGGAGCAAATGTCATTCTCCTTCTGCAATTCATAGTAGTGGAGATTTTAGAGATACAAAACTGTCCATTTCAGCAAACAAACAAACAAGCAAAAACCCCCAGGCTAACTTTAAAGATTGAGCATTATTCTTTCCTTCTTCTTTACTTCTTCCTTCAATATTGCCAGCTTCTTTATTTATTCATTTTAAGTTCCAAGATGTTCAGCTGATGGATGGAGCCTCTTAGTGTAGTAATGATATGTCTCCATTCCTTCTAGGGAGAAAAAAAATAATCCCCGAATGAATGAAAATTATCTCTCTGCTGCCTTGTCAGTCTCCTAATACTTCTCATCTGAGAAATGGTACTTCTGATGGTGGTATCAAAGTGATACTCCTCAAAGAGTTTTGTGACTCCTGCTTGGGAATTATGTACTTTCTCTAAACTACAGGTCAGTCCTTCTCTGTTTCAGACTAAGTCACCTCTGTATACAGGAAAAATCTGCACATACACTCACTTCTTACTCATAATAAATTTTGTCTGTGGAGGAAGACCAAGTCTCAAGCACCATTTGGACTTCTAAGTTGTTTCTGTAGGTTTACGTACTACAATAGGTATATAAAACTATTTACACAAAAAATCCTCTGGCCACTGAGAGACTTTAAAACCTTTTAGATCTGAATTTAGTACAGAAAAAATTGTTGTAATAATAAGGTGACTTGAATCAGGACAGACAATGTGATTTAGAAAAAAATAACTTGGAGTTACTACATGTGGGATCGCACCACACTGCCTGTCCATCTGGAGGGACAAAGAAACACAAAAGAGCAAGGAGCTGAAAGGATTGAAATTGTGATTCCCCCAGCACATAGACTTCCCTGTTACCAAAGGCATATGTAAATAGTTGTACAACAAGCCCAAGGAGGTACAGCTGTGATCCTGAAACTGTTTTGTTCATATGGACTGCATCAAACAGGGGGATGTAAAACAGCAGTTGCCATCTAAAAGGGAAACTATAACTCAGGTTATACTTAATGAAGAGTCTGAATTTACCTGGTCCAGAGATAGGCAATGGAAGTGAAAGGTGGTAACCACTAAGTATTTTTCAAGACTCCTATTGAACTGATGCCAATTCTCTTTTGTTGAGAAGGAACTTACCAAAGATAGCTCAGGGCTGTTAGTAAGCCATATAAAATTTCACTTCCACAGTTTTAAATGCTTTAGTTCATGTACTTTGAAATATAGTCTAAGCTTCATATTGAAGCATATATTGACAGAAAAAGTCAGTAATTTTTAACATCATAAGTAGGATTAGGCCTAGCCACTTAAAAATATGATATTCACAGATATAAGGATCTCTGTATCCACTGTGAATTGAAACACTTTACAACTGGTCAACACACTGGTTTTCATTTACCTAACTCAAAATTGAAATATGTCTTACACAATTCAGACTAAATGTCAAGGAAGGAACTTACTGGAAGGAAAAAAAACCCCTAATTTCAAATAGGAACATAATCTAGTAAAAGAAACAGAGTTAATTTATTTTAAATGTTCACTAAAGCATTGGTAAAGGTAGATTTTCATTAAATATAGATTACAGGATAATGTTATTTAAAAATTACATCTTTTCTCCTTTTGAGTTAAAATAAAGCCAGTGGTTTTCATTATTTTTACTTCAGGCAACATGTGAAACATCTACATATTATTTTGGTCTACCAGATAGGATTCAGAAATTCAAACAGAACTATAAGTTATATGGTTTCACATATTTAGGATTTCTGTATGCATAAATAAAGCACTCACTCAATGGAAAAAAAAAAGTACATGCTACTGTATTTTTGGAAAAATTATTTGAATCATAGTTTCCAATAGAATAATTCATGTCACAGTAAAAAAAAAAAGTACTATACTATTGCATGGACTTCCAAAGACTTAGTGAGGAATAGACAAGACACAAATTGTTGAGAACAGCAACATGACAATGAGTTTTGGGTAGGTTTATGTTGGTGTCTGGTTTTAAGAATTTATTGCAGTGGAGACAATCTCAACTCATACCTTTAGGGTGTCAATTGTAATATAGTTGGCCAGAATGTTCCTGGACATCTGATTTAATAAGAACTAGGTTAAAATAAAAACAGACGGAGGAATGAGACTGAAGTTTGAAGGCTAGAGGCATAGAACTTGGCTGAAATACCACTCGATATTTGTTCAATATTTGTTTGATTGTTGTGACAAATGAGATTAAAACTGCTGTTTTGCTAGCCAGTGACAGTGTTATGAGAAAAAAATGTTTCAAAGGAAATATTTACTATGGTGAGCAATAGCCAGAAAAATTAGTCAAGCCTAGATGAAAGGAGAAAAGACCACACAGGCAGTATCATGGCAATTAGTAATGTGTATCAGAAAATATATTCCTGAGAATTAAATCATTATCTAATTCACTATTTTTAATCAATAGTTCTTTTCTGACACAAAAAGTCTCTTATGTCATAGAACTTTACACAAACTGTTATTATTCTATTCAATAGTCAAACAAGTAATTTCAGGAGAAGCATTTTGAGTATGTTTTCAGGCAAATATATGTTTCTGCATAACATGACCACTGAATACAATGATCTGTTAGAGACCATAGGTCTTCTTTTGGTGAAAAACTTAACTTGCAAATGAACACAGCAAGTGGCAAAGCTCTCACTAAATCTCTTGCAGGAAAACTGCATCTCAGATTGTCTTGATGGCAGGGGATGAAAGATGCTTCACCGTGGTTTCAGAACTATCATCATAAAGCCTGCCCAAGCTACTCTGAAGGTGCCCCAATAAGAAATTATGTATTACATCCCAACAAAAAAAGAATTTGTATGGGTCTATTCATTACCTGACTTTAATGCCTTGCTAAATTAAATGCCCAAACGACCTGAAGTTCTTCTTTTATGTGCATCTCTACGACTGGTGTTTAAATTTGTGTGGTAAGGAACATCTTTTTCTAATGTTGGAGTTCACATTAAACAATATTATGTCTAAGGGCAGTTTCAACAACTTCGTGAAGAGTAATATTCTTTCCAAGATGAAGGTGGAAAAATCTAGTCCTTTTTCAGAGAAAATGAGAGCTTGGACCAGACTGTGGTAGCATTTTCATGTTCTGCAGAAAATTTCATTATAATGTCTTATCTTCACCCTACTAAACCTGGAGTACTTGTAGTAATCAATCCCATTTTTAGCCTGTTTTGGTTGGTTTATTTGGTGTGGGGTTTTCCCCTTTTTCATTTTTTTCCCTTCAAATTATGAAAAATCAATCCTTATGGATTAATTTGTGCACCTTTATGTAGTTTTTACAAACACAGAAATTATATGTAAATTATTGTAAACAATTTGTTTGTATACAAAGTAGAAACTGCCTAAATCTCACTTTTCAGGTAGCAGAAGGAAAGAAAGTCACAAAATGGTGGAGTTGTAGCAAGACAATCTAGAGGTTTATCACTTCAAAATAAGCTCTTTGACAATAGAAAAAACAGTCAAAATAGATCTATAATCTTGGCATTTACCCAGAGTGATAGCAATAAGCAAAGTAAAGATGACTGGCCTATTCCACAGCAAGAGAGTCACCATGAAAGGTGTTAGATATTTCCTAAGTGCATCTTGGTACTGAATACAGTGTATCTAAAAACCTTTACAACTCCTTTTTATTTATCAATTATGAATACTAGAAGAAAAGAAACCAGGATTTTTTTTTCTTGCTTTCATGTCCAAAAACAAAAGGAAAGAAATTAACAGAATATTACAGATCTCTGTGAGTTTGTCTGGGGACTGAATTTGGCACTGTGTTATTAAAAGTATTTGTGACTTAAAAAAACCCAAATCTACTGGCTTTGAGAGACCTTCATTTTCAAAAACTGTTTTATACAGTTGATCAGATGTTTCCCTCCAGCATGTTAATTTTTCAAGAAACTGTTTATACATCTTCCTTTACGCTACAGTGGCACCACATAGGGGATTTAATATTAAGTAATTTACCTGCAGGTCTATAACAGATACAAAGGAGCTCATAAACCACTACTCAAGAATCATGAAAACTTGAGATAGTATCCATTACCCCTCAACTGGTTTTCAAATCACACTTAAATATATCAGGAAACAAAAAGATAATGAGAAAAATAGAATCCTTCACTTGTTTAGGTAAAAAGCTTTAAATGCCTGAACAAATAATATTTATTATGTTCCAAACTCTGATTTTTTTCTGTTCCTGAAAAAAGTTGGTAAAGGCAAAATAGATAGGAGTGCTATAGGGCTGTGCTGATTTTGGGGTAAAGTTAATTTTCTTCACAGTGGCTGGTATGGAGCCGTGTTTTGGATTCGTGCTGAACACAGGGTTGATAACATAGAGATGATATTGTTATTGCTCAGCAGTTCTTCCATAGAGCCAAGGCCCTTCCTGCTTTTCATACTGCCACACTGTGAGGAAGCTGGGGGGTACATGTGAAGTTGAGAGGAGACACAAACAGGACAGCTGACCCCAACTGTGGGGTTTGGTCACCAGTGACCAAAGGGATATGCCAGACCATATGGCAACATGCTCAGTATATAAAACTGGGAGGGGAAGAAGGAAGAAACAGGGGATGTTTGGAGTGATAGCATTTGTCTTCCTGTGTCACTGTTACACGTGATGGGTCCCTGCTCTCCTGGAGATGGCTGAACATCTGCCTGTTCATGGGAAGTGATGAATTAATGTCTATTAAATTGTCTTTATCTAAACCCACAAGTTTTCTAGCTTTTACCCTTCTGATTTTCTCACAGATCCCACTGGTGGGGAAGTGAGTAATCAGCTGTGTGGTATTTAGTCAGCTGGCTGTGGATAAACCACGACAAAGGCACATAACTTTGTGCATGAACATACTACCAACTTGTAGGTTTAGAAAAAAAAATTTCCTACCACTAAATACTAAAGCAGATTAATCTAAAAACTGTGTTTTATTAGTTATTCCTTTTCTTTAGTGAAATATCTACTTTTGTACCCTACTTCCTGCATTATTCTTTATTTGTATTGTTCATGAACTTCAGAAATTGAGCTTCTTTTATGGTTTTCTTTTTTTCTTCACTGATATCTTACTTGAGAAATTGAAGTATTTAATAAAAAGCTGCTCATTGTTCAAATACCCATAAAGAATAACATGCTAGCAAAGCATTGCCTCATAGTTTAAGTCACAAAAATGTTAATGCTAAATAGTACCTGGCACTGTACTAATGATCCAGGTTAAATGTCAGACACATTTGAAGATGGAAGAGAATGGAAGAGTTGTTAAACTATTGAATTAATTTAGATCAGTGCATAAAATCAGCCAACGTTACAGTATGGGATGGGCAGCTTGCAAGGAGTTAATGTGTTCTTAGCACTTTTACAGTCTAAATTACTTTTAGAAAGTAATATCCATATGGTATGTTGAAGGAAGGCCTAAGCAGTAAACTTTAACTGCTGCCTGAGTTGGCAATCATTTCATAGAGACAAGACACTGCAGGAGAAATTGCTCTATAAATAAGATCCCTTACAGAAGAATTAAAATGAAATCCATATTATTGGTGTTCTCTAGAAGCCATAAAAAACCACAAGACAGCCAGGAAGTGACAGTTCACTGTTAGAAGCACCTGAAGGACACCCTCAAAGTCAGCTTGAACAACGATGATGAATGTGTTGGTCAAGCTTTCTCTGTAACAGTAACATGTTTAGAAGCCTCGAGGAAATACATCTGGCAAAAAGAAATAGGACAGATATGAGATATTCCTACTGCAAAGCTTTTTCTATGACCATTAATCCAGATATGTGTCCTATCTTGCTGAGCAAAGTATCTCTAAATTCTTCCCTGTCTTTTCCCCAGCTCTGTTGGGATCTCCCCTGTCCATATCTCCTTGATGCAAGATCTCTGAAGAGTGACCATCTTTTTGTGGTTTGAAGGGAGATCAGCAGCCTCACTGTCTGAATGAGACATATAATATCCACTCCCAAATCATGCATTTTGCTAGCAGTGTCAAGAAAGAAACTGTTATGTGATGGTTGTGTCAGATCTCTGACTACCGTGCCTGGATACTGATATTCTGTTTACACAAGGCTGTCAGTACAGAAAAAATGTCACATGAAAGTTTAAAGGTTTGACCTGTAAATCTGGTGAGGATGATTGCTGCAGGTAGGTGGAGGTGGGAGAGAAAGAGATTAAAAAGTGTATATGTCACCTCTTTGTTTCTTTATATCATGGAAGAGACAAACCGAAAAGAAATCAAATTGTTGGAACCAATATCAGAAGCTTAAAGTATCCAAATGAGAAAGCAAGAATGATTTATCATTACCTAAACTGAATTTAATTACTGGAGCCCTTCCATGAAAGTCATGATTTGTTCTCCTTTATAATTTCATCTTTTCTTCAGACACCACATACCATGTGCAAAATATTCTTAACTACTACCACATATGTCACTTTATGAAGGGGGATGATGGATATTCTGAAAGCAGCTGTGACATTGATGGCAATGCACAGTAAAAGAAACTTGCAAATGTTGGAATTTTATTTAAAATAAAACTTATTTCTAGTTGCTGCTATTTTGAAAATGGTTTTCCATCAGCTTCACACCTATGAAAAGTGACAGATTAATGTTACCAGGGCTATCAATCTGCTATTATAGCACACAACAGATATGTGCCTGTCAGCTGCTGTAGCTGTGAACTTTAACCATATTCCTTAGGGGTGATAAGATAGCATCCAAACTGCTTAAGTACTTTGATACCTGAATAGTATGTTGGGAAGTGTATTCAGAATGCAATACCTGATAAAAGTGATCAGAACAATTTCATTAGAAGTAATTTCTGTCTATTCCTCTATTTGCAGATTACAAAAGAGCACAACAGCTAGTCAGCTCAAACAAATAAAATGTATGTGCAAGAAGTGGTTCATTAAGATGTTTTGTTAAAAATTCTTTTGAATTGATGCTTTCAAAAAATTTAAAATGTACTGTAAACACATTTGTGGTTTTGGTCATTGTAAGAACTTATGTTTACTGAGCACATTTCTTGCTGCTTGATTTTTTTTTGATTCTTTCCCTTTCAATTGTTTCATTTAAATTCATAGAATCATTGAATGGTTTGGGCTGGAAGGGACCTTAAAGGTCATTTAGGTCAAGAGGATGGTGCCAGATGCGGCTATGTAAGAGCTCTAAAATCCTTCACATAAACTTGCTCACAAAGCACACAAAGCATGGATTTCAGCATCCTATGTCTTCCAGGTACTGCAAATCCTGTTTCTGATTTTAACAGGTATAGCAAAAAGCAGTGAATAGCCAACTAAATGCTAACATCTCACTTATAAATTATCTTGGATAGACTTTAAACATACCTTTTAAGGATTTGTTGAATTACAACCTAAAAGAATTTTGTCTTACTATTGCATCTGTTAATAAAAGCATCAATTAGTTTTAATTTTGGCAATGTAGTCCCTGAAAACTACTTCATAATTCACACACTTGAAGAATGCCAGACAGAGCAGGCAGCAATAATTTTCAGTTTCTTTTGCCCTGTAGCCTGATTATGTACTCTCGTATAGACTACCAGCAATGTGCTTACTGTTGTGCAATAAACAGTCTTGAATCAATAGGCTGAATTTGAACTGACAGTTATGCTATGTATTTCTCCATTAGTTGAGGCTGATTTTAACAGATATACAAGAGAAGACAACTAAAAATATTGGAACTTTGCAATTTTATGCACCAATGAAACACAAACAAAGAATTATTATTTACTTTAGGCTTTCTAATGTTGGAATTAAATATGTCATTCTACAACTACATTTCCCTCACTGTTGTCACATTAGGAAAAGATAGTACCTAAGACTCAAAAAAAGGCAAAATTGGGGATTTATACTGCAAGAGTCACATTCATTCATGTACTGAACATTGTTGCAAAAGCATTTAATTTCTTGAGAAGAAAACTTTGACATGAATAACAGAGTAGTTAGGATCAAGTATAGATCTCATCATCATGCTTCATTACTTTAAGGCTGGTAAGTACTGTATGAGGTTGCCAAAGTTGGTTTATTTTGCACATTAGTCACAACCATGCTCTTTTCG
The DNA here is from genome assembly GCA_013397135.1 of Pachyramphus minor. Classification (NCBI taxonomy): domain Eukaryota; kingdom Metazoa; phylum Chordata; class Aves; order Passeriformes; family Tyrannidae; genus Pachyramphus; species Pachyramphus minor. The sequence continues at coordinate 14,610 of VYXB01004782.1, forward strand.
ATACGGCAATTAAATAGTCCATTAGTCATTTTATAGGGTATTTATTCACCAGCCAAGAGGAAATTGTTATTCTGCTCTGAGATGAGCTGGGTAATTCCTGACAGATAAAATCAGAAACCTTCTTCAGAACTGTGCACATAACCAGATGCCCACCTTCAATTAATTCCAGCAGCAAGGTTTATTACCCTGTCCTTATAGAGTGTTTAAGTACCTACACAGTAAAGTTCCTTTCAGCTCTGAAACAAATTAGTTGCTGGATCACAGAACTTGTGCCTCAGGAAAGGCAGTACAAAACCTAAGGTCAATTAAGTTTAGTTTTAGCATATCTTACAGATTCACCTCTAGATCACCTAAAATGACAGCAATTCACAAAACCAATTCTGATTTCTTTAAAGTATGGTTCGAAAGACGCCTGGCATCCTTGTAGAGAGGTAAAATATTCAAGGCCCTCAAATTTATGTAATCTTTGGCCAAGGCAAGCCCAGTTTTCAAGGTCACAGCTAGTAAATGTCTCCAACTTTAAGCAGCCAAGTCTGCTGGGTTCTGGAGCATCTTTCTAATGAGGAGAGACTGCAGGAACTGAACCTGTTGTCTAGAGAAGACTGAGAGGGTATCTCATTCATAAATACAAATATCTCAAAGGTGGGTGTCAAGAGGATGGTGCCAGATGCTTTTCAGTGGTGCCCAATGACAGGACAGGGAGCAATGGCTATAAACTAAAACACAAGAAGTGTCACCAGAGCATGAAGGAAGAACTTTATATTGAGGGTGACAGAACATTGGAATAGGCTTTCCAGGCATGCTGTGGACCCTTCCTCTCTGATGGTATTCAAAAGCCATCTGGATGTGTGCCTGTGTAACCTGCTCTAGGTGACCCTGCCATGGCAGGGAGATTGGACTAGATATTTCCAGAAGTCCCTTCCAACTCTCACGATTCTGTGATTTTGTACAAAATATCTGTTCATATAGATAGACTGCACATGTTTCAGCCTGACACTCAGCACACAATAACAAGTGCAGTGTCTCCTATAGCTACCTCTTTTACATGGAAAAACTGCACCTTACTCCATGATATTACAGTAAAATCAAACATACATGTTAAGACTTTCAATTGTGACTGCAATATGTCCATTTAAATAGTGCTGATCTGGAGGAAAGGAAAGAGGAAAAATAAGGACCTTGCTGTGGAAAAATGTACTAACAAAGTTACCTAGTTTATGAACAGGAAAACTTTACAGATAAAAATTGTTGCATTATCTTGCATCTTACATAATGCAATAAGGGCAGATAAAATAATCCCTCATCGTGGGTTGATCTTATCTGGCTGCCAGATGTGCACCCAGCTGCTCTCTCACTCCGACTCCTCAACAACACAGAGGGAGAGAACGAGACAGAAAAGCTTGTGGGTCACAATAAAGAGAAAGACACTAATCAATTACTGTCATGAGCAAAACAGACTTAACATAGAAAAATTGATTCGATCTATTGCCAAGTAAAATAGAGCAGGATGATGAGAAAAGAATGGCAAAACCTAAAACACCTTCTTTCCCATATCCCTTTTTTTACAGGTTCAACTCCACTCACTTCCTCTCAGACACTCCTTCCTCCTCACAATTTTCCCTGCTCCAGCGTGGGTCCTTCCCATGGGACGCGGGGAAACACCTGCTCTGATAGGGTCTCTCCCAGGGCCGCAGGGCCATCCATGAGGTGCCGGGGGCTCTCCTCCCCTCCCTCCTTCCTCCCGCTCTGCCCTCGGGGCTCTCAGGGCTGTTTCTCACCCGGTTCCCCTCCCTCAGCCCTGGCTGCCGGGCAGCGTTTTGCCCTCCCTTGCCCAGGCTTTTCCCGGGGCTTTCGCCCGCCCGCCCGTGGCTGAGGGGCTCAGCCGTGCCCTGCGCTGGGGCCGCTGGAAGCGGCGGTGTCCGGGCAGAGCAGCCCCGGCCGCCCCGCACAGGGACACCCCGTCACAGCCCCCACTGCTGCTGCTGCTGCTGCTGCCGCAGCTGCCAGCACCTGGAGACCCTCATCCAGAGCATCCTGCTCTTCCTAAAGAGAACAGACCTCAGTTTTCAGTACTGGCAGTATGAAAACAGACATTGCTTTGTAAAAATCCAGGAGATGGGCTGATTATTATTGACTGTAGCTAATGTGATGCATTGATGTGTAAGCAATGGGATGGTTAAAAAACAGAGGAAGGCTATTTTACGGGGAGATGAGTTGTTTGTAATTTTTTTTACTGAGGACAATTATTTATGTAAAGTTCAGAAAAATACTGGAAGAAATATACTTCTCAACAATGGAAATGCTGTTCAGTTTTTAAAAGGTGATCAGGCATTGGAACAGGCTGCTCCAGGAAGTGGTTGAGTCACCATCCCTGAAAGTATTTAAAAGACATGTAAATGTGGCACTTAGGGACATGGTTAAGTGGTGGATTTGGCAGTGGGTAGTGGGTTAACAGCTAACAGTTAAGTGGTGGATTAATAGTGGGACCCCATGATCTTGATTAGAGGCCTATTCCAACATAAATGTTTATATGATTCTATGTTTCGAAAAGCAGAAAAAGGTATCTTACCTAAGGCAAGTTTCAAAGGTGTTTCCAGATATTTCAAGCAGGTAATGCCCTTGAGAGTATTTAATTGGCATCAGTTTTGACAGATGAAATTTGGGATTTATTTGATAACAGGATTCAACCTCTGCTTTTCTCAGCTGAGAACACAGATACCATATTCCATGTCTGTGATATCTGTAGATTCTCAAAGCCCCTTCTTCCATGTCTGAATAGAGACATAGAAACCTCATCACATGAACATTTTCTTACCCTACGTAGCTGTAGACACACCACCATCTATGACAGAAGTTACCTTAATTTGATTTTGATACACTAACTGGCTGTATTTCTGGCCAGTCACCAACTAGAACAAGCAACCAAGTCAGATCTGCTCCTGCAACTGGAAGCAACCAGTTCCTTATCTGGAATTAATGAAAACTGCTATTCTACAGAAGAAATTCAAGAAGACCTTGTAAACTCTTGTACTTGAAGGGTCCTGAAAATGGCAGAAACAACATTCAGGAAAGTACAATGGTAAAGAGGTGCTCTGTCAGTCTGTTTTGACTATTTGAGATAATAGTTTCAGCCCTCCATCAAAGCTAAGGTAACAGGTGTTTAAAAACAACACACCATGTCAGTCAGATGCAATATTACTGAGAACCTACAATCTATGTCCAGGTCCACTAGTAGTCTTATATTAGTGGAATCACACCATTAAAACACAATTATGAATATGTGATTTGTGCTTAATGTTAATTTAGTGAATTAGGCCCTTTTAAACATGCATATTTCATTTGTCTGACTCATTAACCCTAAACTACATTTTCAAAATATAATGTCTCAATAAGTTTAAATATCAGCCACGACTTAATAGAAAGATGCTCAGTTTTTGAATTAAGAGTTCTCTTCTTCAAGGTATTAGCACCATTTAGCTGAACTTGTGCTTTGAAGTGTTCTGCAGTAGATCATATGCATGTTGTGAGAAAATTGGTACATACTTTCACTAAGAGTCACAGGAATTAATCCTCAACATTTTATCTCACTGACATGAAAATCTGTCCTCATGAGTCTGCTATGTTCCTTGCAGCATTTCGCAGATAATTATCCTTGATCTGCGTTCATGAACTACTGAGTTAAATTCCGTTAACATTTGTGCTTCTTTTTTCCTTAGACTGTATTTGCTGTTCCTTGTGTCCTTCTTTATTTCATATTTTTCATGAGCTGTATCCACAAGATGAAGAACAGAGTTTAGAGAACCTTCAAAATACAGTCAGGGTAACTGAACATTAATGCTTTATTATCATAGATTGAAGAATGATATTTGAGAACAGGAACGGAAAACAAAGTGTCACGTGAAAAGGAGCAGAAATTAAGGATTTTCTGTGCCACCTGAATTACTATATTTTTTGTCTAATAATGTCCCCCTCCTGGGAGTTCAAAGCCTTTAAAGTCTGAAAACAGTCAGTCAGTGTCTCCTTAGGGGGAAACCCTTTACTTGACAGATTCACTGAGATGGACAGGACTTTTGGGGACTGCACTTAATAGCAATGGAGAACCTTCTCAGCAAGTTTCTTCTCTATGAGTTATTCCTCTGTCAACGAGCCTGCCAGCACCAAAAAAAACCCAACAAAAAATGGACTAACTCTTAGCAGCTCACGAAATAACTTTTATTAATACAAATCTGTGACAACTTATACAGTTTGCATTGTTGGTGATAACGATAACTGCGAAATTACACTTAAGTAATAAAACCTCAAACCAGAAGCATGCTGTCCAAAAACAGCACAACTCCCTAAGAAGCAATAAATCACTATAACACCTTAATACGCAACTCAAGCAACCCCCCTCCATGACAGACCAATTTACAAAGACATTTGTATAGTATATAAGGTATAGCGAAAATTAGTATCTATAAGGTAAAACAAACTATAGTTAGTATCTATAGCGTAAAGGGGAAGGCAAGATATAAGGAAAGATGAAAGCAAAGTAAAATAAGCAAAGTACAATTAATCTGTAAGGTAAAGATAAAACATATATAAGGTAAGTTGTAAGGATGCAAAAGTAAAGGTGAAAGCAAAGTAAAATATAAAAATGGTTGTTCACCTCCAGTGTCCTGAGGAGTGGAAGGAGAAAAGGCAGCTGATCAGTTACCCCCACAGAAATGATGGAACTTCTCCCCCATTTTTGCTCATGTCTGATCTCTTTGTATACTTTTTTTCTTGGAGAGTTTGAGTGACTATAGTCAATAAACTCATTTTTGGGATGATAGACAGATTACATAAGCCTAAGGGTCGGCTTCCTGAGTTCCCATCAGGTAGGATGTTTGTGAAGAAAGGTCATGTTATTTGCATACCATTCCATCCTTCACTGATTCTATCCACCTGTTGCTGGGAAGTCTCACCCAGGTGCTAGGGTCTTTCGGGAAGGTATCAGGAGTTTCTTTGTTCTTTTTTGTGTAGCCTTATCACCTTACAATGGGTTTCTGGAAATGCCCCCTCCAGGTGCCAGGGTCTTTCCAGTAATCACTCATTGTAGCCTTAAACTGGTCTATCATCTTACACAAAGTCATCAGGGTGGTCTACTAAATTGATTATGATGTTTTAACAGTGACGCCTTTAACAAAAAAATAACAGTAAGCTCTTTATTTTCGTCAGTGCACCAATGAAACCATTGATGAATCCACCCATTCCAGCTTGTCTTACAGCCAGGTATGTTTGAATCAGATGGAGAGGCAGGTTCCCTGAACTCTGGTGATGGCCATGTTATGGAATCACTGTGCTAGTTTCAGCTTCAGCCCTTAGGGATCATCAGAATAACCATTATGTTAAGCAGCACTTCATTCTTGAGCTAGTCTTTTTTATTATATTAACTGATTATAGATCTGAACAAAAATGGCAGAACTGAAGACAAATGGATTTTCCAGCATGCTTCATTAAAATGCAATTCATTCGAATGTCTTGCAAGGATGTCTAATAGGTGAAAACATGTAAGATAGGCCAATCAAAACTGATTATAAAAGCTGCTGAAGAAATCAGAGTAAGATAAAAGTTCACATGAAAGGTTAATTTAAGCAGTAAGACTCTTTAAGGCCATTGGTCTTGAATGCTTGTGTAAGTTCACTGTGCTAAGATAATCTAATAATTGGTTTTCAGCTTGCTGCTGTCTGGCCTCTAGCTTATGCAGACATTGTGAAAATTGCCTTCAGGTAGCTTGAATACCAATCAAAATATCTCTAGATGTCAGCTCAGGATGGAGCATAAAGCCATTGAATAAACTGTCAAAAATGGTGTAGCTAAACTATGATGATATGAAGTGCATACAGACACACTGCACAGAAACACAGACTGGAGTTTAGGATGGTAGCATAGTCATCGAGCAATGTTTCCTTCTTTCCATGTACCTGAGCCTTAGTGACAGAAGGCCTTGATGAGGTGATCACAGAGGACACAGCTCCTAAGAGTGACACAGCACTAGTTGGAAAGCATATCTTACTTGTTATGCTGCTGATGAATTAGATCTACCAAACCCAACAGAACTAATCAATATGTAATCTTGCTAGCGTAAATACAGTTTAGCTATTTCCATATAAATTAAGCCTTTGACTGTACTGTGGACATATTCTAATTTATTCAGTGATGATAGTAGTAGCAGATGTGTTATATTTGTAAAGTTCCTTGTACAATCCCACTGCTGTAGAAATGTTTTGTTGCGAGAAATGTGGAGTGGGATTTTGTGTGGGTTTCTTTCTTTCATTTCAAAGTTTATTGATACTTTGATATGCTTTTTTCTTTAAGAATATTGTCTCCCTGAGTGGCTTTGATATAGGTAGAAAATGTGGAATGGATGTTAGATATTAACAAAAAGAGTTACACTGCTGTGATGGACAGAAGCCAGGGAACATTCTGTTTTAATCAATGTTCTTGGTTTGAGGCAAGAAACTGTGCTTTATTATATTACTAGCAGTGTTATTACTAGGTTGGACCAACATTTCCTTGAATAAGGAACACTAACTATAGGTAACAATTCTGTAATTACTGGTATTATCAACATTCTGAGCCACGGGTTTGCACTATGCAATAACATTATTACAACTGCTAGAAGATGGAATTTGTTGTTTCAGAGTACAAACACAGTAACAGTTCTTTAATCCAATGAATTTACAGTCTAAATAGTTAAGAAAGTGTTATCCTTATATGTTGCAGAACATTTCTACTTTAAATAACAAAGCTGCAGAAAAATTAATATTCCTTAAGTAAATACTCTAGAACAGGTACTTTATTAAATATAAATGTTAATAATGAAACCTGGATCACTTTGAAATCAGTAGCAAAGCCCGTCCAGGTAACAGTGGGACCAGAACTTCTGATACCATTTTTCCATTACTTTTGGAGTCCTGCACTTTCTAACATTCGAAGTTTATATTTGTTCTCTTCACTCTCTTCTATAGTGTCACCATCTAAGTGTTACTGTGTGGTACAGAATGAATGTCAAGTGCTCCCCATTTATAAGGGATATAGATTTGAAGTGCTAATATGCCAGCTATTGACATTTCTAAAGAATACTGCTGATTGATATTGCAGCCCAGAAGCATCTTTTAAACACTAGAGCAAAGGGTATACATCAACAGTAACAGTACTCAAACATAAAATTTTGACAGCATGGGACAACAGAGACTACTCCTCCTTCAAGTCATGGGAATTTTGGTTTTAAACCTAAAGGTAAATAAGATCTCTGAAGAGTTATTGTTCCTTAGATTTTAATTTCTTTCACATTTTGTCCTTTTTTCTATCTGCAGGCAAACATCATCAGCACCTTATAAATTCTGCTCCAGTTATATTGACCCCTAGCTTTCTGTATTTGCTAACTATTGATATTTTCCTTAAATACTCTCTGAATTACTGTTTTGTTGACCTTGTCCTTAAAGGCAGATAAAATGCTAAGAAATTACCAAATCGAATCCGTAGAGCTATGGATAATAACAAAGAGAATGAAGCTAACTACAGCTGATTGCTTCTTCCTGCTACACTGAGCAGACTGCTTCATTGCTCCACACCTCCCAACCGTAGGACATATATCTGAAAATTGCAGATAAGCTTATTCCAATATTTTCTTCTTAATCCTTTTTCTTTTGTTCCTATGATGAACTGCTTGGATGCAGCACCTGCCATTACAGACAACCATGTCATATAATCCATTTCATAAACTTATCAAGTATCATTTTAAAAGTCCTTAGGCCTCTTGATCTTGCTGTTACTATTTTACTCAATACACACAGCTTTTTGTTAAAATTCATCTTTTATTTCTCATCTTTATTTGGTTCACAGCCAGCTTTTACCCATTTGATCTCCTGCTTAATATTATATGCTGATAAATAAGGTGAAATGATAAGCATAATGTAGGGAAAAAAGCTATTTTAATTAAGAAGACCCAGAACAATTATATTCCTATTGCCTTATATCAAAGACTGCTCCTTGAAAACCTCTCCATTCTGTTTGTGGGGTAATGGGATTAGCCTATGCATATCACTGTGTCTGACACTGATTTCTAAAATAACCTGTAGAAACACATGTGACAAGAATCACACTTTATATATTAAATCATCTTAGTGACTTCTGAAGGAAAACTATTTCTTCCTGATCTAAAGGAATAAATACACTTAGATTTTCTTGAATTATATCTTACTTTTTCGTGGCATTTTTTATATCTTTTAATAGTGTTTAATAATAAACACCAGCCAGAAATCAAACTCGAAATAAGCCACTTGCTTTACCCCTGTCCCTTCTGGTAAGAAAGGGACAAAAGCAGAGAATATCGGTTGCGATAACAATTCACTGAAAGCACAAAGTAATGGAATAAGACACTCACACTAAAACAGCAGAATTAATAGCAAAAGTATAAAGAAAGAGAAGGTGTTTTAACCACAAAGTGTACACCACTGGGAACAAAACCAAGACAGGGACACTCCCTGTAAGTGATGTCCACATGCGCCATCACCAGAGAAAGGCAATGTAGTGTCTGTTCCACACACTGCACCACATGGCTGTCAGGAAAAAAGGCAAGAAGGCAGGGGGAGCTACTGTGGCTAATGTTTCCCACCCCTTATCCCATAAAAACAACAAAAACCAAGGACAAGTTCCCCAAAAGCTAGGTCATCCAAGTTGGGGCACACCGCTACTCTATAGGGCTCAGTTCTACTCAGGTGCCTGCACCACTGTTTCTACGGCTCTGCTATGCTGTTGATTCAGCAGTATAGTTGAATCGTGTTTTTGTCCTTTCCTTTTCAGCACCATGTCCTGTAACTGCATTCCTGAGAAAATGAGAGGGGGACTAGCAGTGGTGACAGGGGGACCGAGTCTGCAGAGGTTGATCTTGACACACTCCCTGTTTGAGAAAAGGAGGCAAAATGGCACACATCCCATGGGGCACCCAGATTTTCCTCTGGAAACCATGCTACCCAGCGATGATGTGGGTGGTACAGAAAATCAATCTGATCATGCCCACACAGCACTAAGTTCCACCCTCTCTCTGCAATCAGGACAAAAAGAGAAATTGTTCCCTAGATTTTAAGTATATTACGTTTCCTTTACACAGTCGAATTTTGTCTCTTTTTTGTTACTTGCCTCTTTGAGATTGTTTCATTAACAACATCATTCTGAGTTGATACTTTCATTCAGTAAAACCTGTTGCAATTGGGTTTTTTTCCCTGTCAACTTTATAGGTTTCTCCTATCCCTCTTCTTGTTTAAGAATAACTTTTTACTCATCATCGTGTTGAATATTTTATGGAAGTTCTAAAAGATAAGATGACAGTGAAACAGACGATCTTCTCTAAGAGTGATGTAAGGTCAATCAAATACTATTTTGCAAATGCACATATCACATGCACATCAAGCCTTTTTCATTTGATTCAATTCCTACAATAATTATTTCCTTTAAGATTTATTTTAATTGAATAGCTAAGGTCATTCTGAAAGTTCCATAGCTACCTCAGTCATTTTCTTTCTTTCCCATTCAAACAATATGATTACTCAATATCAATCCTTTTTTTTTCTTCAAGCCCTATTTGTTCCATACTGCCTAGTCAAAAAAAAAAAAAAAAAAAAAAAAAAAAAAAAAAAAATCATTACTCTCTAGAGTAGAATAGAATACAATCATTTAGGTTGGAAAGTACCTCTAAGATCATCAAGCCCAATCATTAACCAAGCACTGCCAAGTTTGCCCCTAAGCTGTGTCCCTATATGCCACGTCCACACTTCTTTTAAATTATCTCTGGGTTGGTGACTCCACCGCTTCACTGGGTAGCCTGTTTCAGTGCATGACCACGTGTTCAGTGAAGAAATTTTTCCTAATATCCAATCTAAATCCCTCCTGGAACAACTTGAGGCCATTTCCTCTTGTTGTATCACTTGTTATTTGGGAGAAGAAACTGACACTAACCCCCTTGCTACAGCCTCCTTTCAGGTAGTTGAAGAGAGGAATAAGGTCTTCCCTCACTCTCCTTTTCTCCAGGATAAACAAGCCCAACTCCCTTAGTTGCTCTTCATAGCACTTGTTCTCCAGATCCTTCATAAGCTCCATTGCCCTTCTCTGGACATGCTGCAGCACCTCAACTTCTTTTTTCGTAGTGAGAGACCCAGAATTGAGGTGCAGTCTCACCAGGGCCAAACGCAGATAGATGATTATTGCTGTAGTCCTGCTGGCCACACTATTTCTGATACAAGGCAGGGTTCTATAGCCTCCATGGGCACCTGGGCAGAAGGCTGGTTCATGTTCAGCCAGCTGTTGACTAGCACTCCCAGACTCTTTTCTTTCAACCACTTTTCTCCCAGCCTGTAGAGCTGCATGGGATTGTTGTGACCCAAGTGCAGGACTCAGCATTTGGCTTTGTTGAACCTCATATTATGTGCCTTGGCCCATCAAGACAGCCTGTCCAGATCCCTCCCACCTTCCAGCAAATCAACACTCCCACCCAACTTGGTCATATCTGCAAACCAACCAAGCTTGAACTCCATCCCCTCGTCCAGATCCTTGATAAAGATATTAAACAGGACTGAGCCCTAGGGATCACCACTAGTGACTGTTTGCCATCTGGGTTTAACTCCATTCACCACTACTCTCTGGGCCTTACCATCCAGTCTTTTACCCAGGGGAGATTATACCCATCAAAACCATAAGTAGCCAGTTTCTCCAAGACAATGCTGTGGGAAGTAATGTTAAGGGCTTTACTAAAGTCCAGGTAAACAACATCCACAGGCTTTCCCTTATCTGCTGACTGGGTCTTCATGTAATAGGAGACCAGGTTAGTGAAGTAGGACCTGCCATTCCTAAACCCATGTTGTGTGGGTTGATCACATGGTTGTCCTGTATGTGCCATGAGATGAACTGCTCCATAACCTTCCTCAGTGTCAAGGTCAGGCTGACAGACCTGTAGTTCCTTAGATCCTCCTTACAGCCTTTGGCATCACATTTGTCAGCTTTCAGTCAACTGGAACCTTCTCAGTTAGCCAGTACTGCTGGTAAAGTGGTCACAGCATCAAGCCCGACGGAGTTCAAGAAGTGTTTGGACAATACTCAGGCATATGGTGTGAGTCTTGGGCATGATCCTGTGCAGGGCCAGGTGTTGGACCCAGTGATCCTTGTGGATCCCTTTCAACTGGGCATATTCTGTGACTTTGTGATTCTGTAAATGATGGAAAGTGTTTCAATGACCACTCCTGCTTGGATCCTCTTAGACGTGTGCATGTCTACGTGGTGTAGCAGGTTTCTGACATTTTCCTCTGGATTATGGAGTTTTTTTCCCTACTCCCTGTACCTGTCTCCCAACTCAGGGGGTTGGGTACCCTGAGAACAATTTGTCTTACTATTTGGAAGAAGGCATTAACTGTAGCAATTGACCCACAATATGAGAAGTGGAAGAAGTCCTTTCAAGAGTGGACTTCTGAAACTGATAAAGGGATTAGCAAACCTGTTGTACAAACTGACTGTAACACTGTATGAATAAGTTTTCCTACCCCTGAGACTCTGTTTCCCACAATCCCCTCTCTTTCCCACAATTCCTTTGGACTACTATGTATATTTGACCCTTGTAACCCTTCCCCATTGGCTGTGAAACCTGGCCCCTGTGGGCGGGGGTCTTAGACCCCCTAGCTCCATGATTGGATGTATGCTAATTCTCCCAGACCCTTAAAATACTGAGCCATATGCAAATAAAGTCTCTCTTGTTCCTGTTCTTGGAGGAGTCTCTTGCTCTCTGCTCGCCTCCTGCCCGTCTCCTGGGGTGGTCTCTGTGTTCCCTGCTGGGAGCTCTGGATGCCACGTGGCCGGGGGAACAAGGCAGGGGCTTCCCCCTCCAGGATCATGGATTGCTTCTAAGTCCTGGATTTCCCTTCAGCTCCTGCAATTAACTACCTCATCTTTTTCTTCATCCTTTGTTATTATGTTTCCCCCTCCATCCAATAAAATGTGCGGGTTTTCTATGGCCCTCTTTTGGTTATTGATGTATATATAGAAACATTTTTTATTGTCATGGCAGTGACCAGATTAAGTTCTAGTTGGGCTTTTGCCATTCTAATTTTCTCTCAACATAACCTCACGAGATCCTTTTCGTCCTCCTGAGTGAGCCACTGCTTCCTCTAAAGGTCATAAACTTGCCTTTGTTTTTGAGTTCCTGCCAAAAGTATTTATCAAGCCCAGTTAATCTTCCCCACCAGCTCATCTTCTGGCACATGTGTCTTTAAGATTTGCTTCTTGAAGGACATCCAACCTTGCTGGATTCCTTTGCCTTTCAGGACTGTTTCCTAAGGGACTCTGTCAACTGGGATCCTAAACAGGCCAAAGTCTGCCCTCAGGAAATCCAAGCTAGCAGTTCTACTGACTCCCCTCCTTACTTGTCAAAGAACCAAAGATTCTGTCATTTCATGATCACTGTGCCCAAGAGAGACTTCAATCATCACATCATCCATAAGTCTTTCTCTGTTCACAAACAACAGGTCCAGTAAGGCACCTTCCCTGCCAGGCTCACACAACAGCTGTGTCAGATGTTTTCTTCTTCCCTTGAAATACAAATACCTCTGAGTTTTGGTAGGTCTAATTTAGAGAAATTCAGGCATCTTTTGCAATTAATTTGTTAGTATCTCAGTCAAACTGATTTCATAATAACTATATACACATAGTATTACCAGGGTAAACTTTAATCTGTAGGATAGGGTGTTTGTAAGAATATTATAAATGGTTAACTTAATTTATGGAAAAAAGTTGACTTACAACCCACTTATTTTTCTATGTGATCTGCTTATAAAGTTGTTTTATAGCTTTCCCATGTTAGACACACTACCATCCATTATTTTATTAAAAAGAACTGCATTAGTTTTAATGACCAAGAGACACTACTTTCTCTAACACTTTTTTGACACCAATATATAGTGGAGAAATAATTACCAATATTGCAATATTGTTACAATTTCTAGTAGCATTATTCTCTCTAGTAAAATATAGAAGTCTGTATTTATTTTCAACCCTTGAGGCTTGTGGAGAACCCTCATAAGACCAACAAAATAAAATTGCTTCTATAACCTTTCCCCAAAGTAGCTTTGATAAAAATAAGCTTCTCTTTACTCCATGCTGTCTGATTTTATTTCTTTACAATTTATCATTTCATTAACCAACAATGCTATCCTACCATCCCAGCTTTCATTATTCATTCCTGAGTATCACATAGCTTTAAATAAGGGTGTTCTAGTCATGTTATTAAATACTGTAGTCAGCAATAAAAGCACATAAATTGGTGGGAAATACACACAGAATAAAAGCTGAGTGGTCAGAATCGGTCAAAATTAGTAAAGCTATAAGGTACCTGTAAGAATCTAATGTTTAGGGATGTGAAGGTATGTATAATCACAGGAAGAAATAATTTAATAAATAAAAAAATTCAGTTCATAGAAGAATCACTCAAGCACAGCCTATGCAATGCATTAAGAAGAACAAATTCAGAGATTACATCTGTATTGATATGTAGCAGTTGTTTTACAGATGTAATTGTTTGTTGCTTTTAGGCTTTTCCTTAAATCTAACCTCAAATATAAAGAAAATAACAGAGAAATTAAAAATTTAATGCAATTTACCTGAAAATACAATAGCTTCTTCAACACAATTTAGGTGGTAATAGAATAATTTTACCTCAAAGTCATGTTTTAATTCAGAACTAACAGGATTAAAGCAGGAATTACTTGATTGAATGTATTTGTTTCTGTGATGCTTAGACTATTGACCTCAACAACCCACTGAATATCTAGAACATCAGTGTCCCTCAGGGCCTTGGATGGCTTTTCAGACACTTGGCATGATTTCAGACCACAAGTATAGCCCAGACACACATAATTTTCAAAACAGATGTTATCAACATTGCATCATCTCATTTTATAACACCAGTAATCTAACCCTTGACCCGGGTTTCCATAACTCAGCTCAGAGCCTGCATTTCCAGGTTCAATTCCGCAATTCTGTTGCTGCCTGCTCTTGATAGGCACATTTCTTCCATGCTTCTGCTGCATCTGCCATTGCTGACCTGCTCAGCTCTGGTGCCTGGACCGCTTCGTCCCACTCCTTCTCTACTGACCTTGGTGTCTGTATAGTTGTTCATATGTTCTCACTTCGCTCTTTTCTGGCTGCAATTTCATCTGCACAATACCTTTTTTTCCTTCTTCTGGCAGCTTCTGACAGAATTAACCCCTGTAGCCCCCGCCCTAAAAAAACCTGGCCTCACAAACCCAATACAATGATCCAATAAAACCACAAAAGAATTTTGTATAGATGTAACATTGTATAGGTCTTGTATAAAATAGTATTATATAATGCTATAGATCTATGGTCTAAATCTTTTGTGTGCAAAGAAATGGTGGTAATGACATTCAGGCTGAAAAACAGATGCATCAGGAACTAGACTATTCTAGAACTAGTCTGAAAGTTGGTGTGAATAGTGGGACAGTGCACAGTAGTGATGTCCCAGGACAACAAGGGAAAAATAAGAAGCAGAAACAGAGACCATACAGCGCACACCTCCCCCCCCACCCCACCCCATACTCCATGCTCCATGGAAGAAATAAATTGAAACTTCTTTTCTTTCTGTCTTAAACAAAAACCCCCAGTTTTTAAAAGCTAACAGAGGATTCCTCCTCTATGTTCAAGGACATAGTGATAAGACCCTTAATTTTCTCATGAAGTGTTCAGCAAGGGTCATTATCTGAACTTGTACAGAGTATGCAAAACCTGTTACTGTTTTTGATCTGGTTAAAATTTTTTTCTTCTCAGTCATTGTAGCTCTCTTTGCAATGAAAATGAAAGCAATTTCAAAGGGAGTAAGGTCAATCATAGTTTGGTTGTACTATGCTAGAAAAATTAGTGTTTGAGTGACACTTTCCACATGTAGTACCAATTGTGAACTAATATTTTCTGTGCCAGAAAATCTGTAAGCATTTAGGGAAACAGGAATTTTTTCTGTAATAAATTAGACGTACTCATAAATTTTAAAAGGAGCAAGCCTTTATGTTTGAGTAATGAAGGACTGCAGTAAATAATTCAGGAAATATGATATAACTTAGTCTTATTATATTTTTTTATTTGCCGATTATCTTAGAGAGCTAATTTACACTTTGGTCAAAATATATTTGTCTTTGGGTTAATTTGGAAGGTACATAATTACCTAGCTGGCATTCAGTACTGCAGTGGGAGATGAAAAGTGCTTTTCTTGCACTTTGCATTTTGCAGGAAATTATATACATTTTTATTCTTATTATTGTTCATATTAATTTATATGATAGGTTTATAGAGAGATTCAGGATGATGGTGAATTTCAACAGTTAACACTGATCATTTAAATAAAAAGTATTATCTAAATTAGACTAATCTTAAGTGCTTCTTGTGACACTTCTCTCACATGAGGGGAAAAATATAGCTGAACATATAACTGAATATATAACTGCTCTGTTAGAGCAGGAAAGACACTACAAAAAAGAGTATATAGTGAGTCTCCAAATACTTATGATTAACACCATTTTGTGGATGCTTAGTGCCATGTATCCTTTTCAAGCCTCATCATTCCACAGAGTTAATACCATATTCAAAGACTATTGTAAACCATTTTTATTGCTTAAATATTCAATGGTGCTGAAAGTATCCTTGACTTGTTCATGCCATGTACTTATAAGATGAATATGATACTTGAGTCATGCTTAAATCCACAATACAACCATAAAAGATGAAGATGCTGGGTTAGGAACTGGCTGCTGGGTTAGGAACTGGCTGGAGGGCCGGGCCCAGAGAGTGCTGGTGAATGGGGCTGCATCCAGCTGGTGGCCGGTCACGAGTGGTGTCTCCCAGGGATCAGTGTGGGGCCCAGTTCTGTTTAATATCTTTATTGATGATTTAGATGAGGGGATGGAGTCCACTATTAGTAAGTTTGCAGATGACACCAAGCTGGAGGGGAGTGTCGATCAGCTGGAAGGCAGGAGGGCTCTGCAGAGGGACCTGGACAGACTGGAGAGTTGAGCTGATTCCAACAGGATGAGGTTCAACACGGCCAAGTGCCGGGTCCTGCACTTTGGCCACAACACCCCCCTGCAGCGCTACAGGCTGGGCACAGAGTGGCTGGAGAGCAGCCAGGCAGAAAGGGACCTTGGAGTTTGGATCAACGGGAAGCTGAACATGACTCAACAGTGTGGCCAGGTGGCCAAGAAGGCCAATGGCTTCCTGGCCTGGATCAGGAATAGTGTGGCCAGCAGGAGCAGGGAAGTGATTCTGCTCCTGTGCTCAGCACTGGTGAGGCCACACCTGGAGTCCTGTGTCCACTTCTGGACCCCTCAGTTCAGGAAGGACATTGAGGTGCTGGAACAGGTCCAGAGAAGAGTGACCAGGCTGGTGAAGGGACTTGAACACAAGCCTTAGGAGGAGAGGCTGAGGGAGTTGGGGTTGTTTAGCCTGGAGAAGAGAAGGCTCAAGGGAGACCTCATCACTCTCTACAACAGCCTGAGAGGAGGTTGTAACCAGATTGGGGTTGGTCTCTTCTCCCAGGCAACCAACAGTAAGACAAGAGGGCACAGTCTTAAGCTGTGCCAGGGGCAGTTTAGGTTAGATATCAGGAGGATGTTCTTTACAGAGAGGGTAATCAGGCACTGGAATGGGTTGCCCAGGGAGGTGGTGGATTCTCTGTCCCTGGAGGTATTCAAGAAGAGACTGGATGTGGCACTTAGTGCCGTAGTCTAGTAACTGCAGTGGTAGTGGAACAAGGGTTGGACTTGATGATCTCAGAGGTCCTTTCCAACCCAGTTTATTCTACGATTCTATGATTCTAAGAAAAGCATGTAAATTTTGTCAAGACTCTCACTCCTTCAGCTTCCTCTGCTTCTGCCTTGTCAGTCTTTCTTTTCCTTTCTCATATTCTTCTTTGTCAAATAATAAATTAATATTCATGATATTTAGTCAGGAAACAGAGGCTCCGCCCCTAAAAACATTAGTTTTTACATTGGGAAATAAGCAACAACAACCACCATGAAACAGTGCCTGTTCCATAAAAGCATTACAAAATAAAGCCTCATTTCCAAAGTTTCTTTTTCCTTTTTTTCCTACATCCTACTCAAACCATAACCCACTGCTTTAAGCTCCACAATATATAGCCTTAATTCTTTGATGTTCCTCTCCTCTCCTCTCCTCTCCTCTCCTCTCCTCTCCTCTCCTCTCCTCTCCTCTCCTCTCCTCTCCTCTCCTCTCCTCTCCTCTCCTCTCCTCTCCTCTCCTCTCCTCTCCTCTCCTCTCCTCTCCTCTCCTCTCCTCTCCTCTCCTCTCCTCTCCTCTCCTCTCCTCTCCTCTCCTCTCCTCTCCTCTCCTCTCCTCTCCTCTCCTCTCCTCTCCTCTCCTCTCCTCTCCTCTCCTCTCCTCTCCTCTCCTCTCCTCTCCTCTCCTCTCCTCTCCTCTCCTCTCCTCTCCTCTCCTCTCCTCTCCTCTCCTCTCCTCTCCTCTCCTCTCCTCTCCTCTCCTCTCCTCTCCTCTCCTCTCCTCTCCTCTCCTCTCCTCTCCTCTCCTCTCCTCTCCTCTCCTCTCCTCTCCTCTCCTCTCCTCTCCTCTCCTCTCCTCTCCTCTCCTCTCCTCTCCTCTCCTCTCCTCTCCTCTCCTCTCCTCTCCTCTCCTCTCCTCTCCTCTCCTCTCCTCTCCTCTCCTCTCCTCTCCTCTCCTCTCCTCTCCTCTCCTCTCCTCTCCTCTCCTCTCCTCTCCTCTCCTCTCCTCTCCTCTCCTCTCCTCTCCCCTTCAGTCATTCGACTGTTCTAAAGTTCTAATTTCCATATTGAAGCAAAGCGTTCTGATTTTTTATTCACTGCTCATGTTCTTGGTCTTACTAACACTCCAAGTCCAGCCTGCTCAAGTTGCCACTGCCACAGCTGTCTTAAAGAATGACTGTTCTGTGCAGAAAATGGAACCACAAGAGAACATACCGTTTCAAGGTGTTTATTTTCATTTATTCTTGTTTACCACAAAGGAAACATTTGTAGATATAATGGATTCAAGGCTAGTTCCAGATACAGGTTAATATTTATCATTATTTTGCTATAGCAGACTTATTTATTCTTAACATTTATGACCACTTTTTCATTCACATTCTGGATGAAGCTGAATTAGCTTAACTCCACATTACTGATAAGATTTTTAATATTTCCTTTATATTTAAAATAAGAACAATAGACCTTTTAAGATAATAATACAATATATTACCAAAGAATATTACTAAGTAACCAGGCAAACTATTTGATTCCTTTAATTCCCAGATTAAATGTGTTTATTTGACATTTCATCTGGGTCAGGTACTTTATATTATTAATCTTCTGAAGTTCTTCTGCAACCTTTTCTCCCTGCATGTTATATATCATTCTCCACTTTATCTCACAGGTTCTTTGTACCTTCCTCAGGTTATCTTAATTCATTACTTTATCAAAATATGAAATGTTGAAATTTTACTTTGATTAATAATTTATTTACAATATAGCATGCTCACTTCTAATACAGGTGAATTCATAAATTTCCCATAATAACTAGTAAAATTATATTTCTCGTCCTTCAGGTCTTCCTATTTGGTGCTTATATTTATCACTGTCTGCATCTTTTTTCTCCTCCTGAACATTACTGTGTGCTAGTGTAACATTATTCCAGGTGTTGGCTGTAGTTTACACATCTCAAATAAAGGTGCTTCTAGTGTGCACTTCATTTGCTTAGCCTTGATATAATTCCAAGCTCTTTTCACTCTATGTTGTTACAAATTTCTGCATGTGAGGGTAGTTCACCCTTAAGAATGAGAGTCCCTGGGAGGAGAATGGTACTCAGGGGAAGCTGCTGGTCAGTTCCCAAGTCTGCTGCCCTGAAGGCTCTTTTTTCTGCTGGTTACCTCTTCTGTGTACTTTAGAATTTGAAATTGTAGAATGACACGGTCACAACAGGAAAGGCTGTCGTTGATCTTCAAATCCGTGACCATTTTCCTTATGCATGAACAGTAGATGCAGCAGAACACCTTTTCTAGTTTGGCCATCCAGCACCTGCATGAAAAATTGATCCTGACAAACTCCAGACATCTGAGCCTCTCCAAGTTTTTCTTTCAGCAAATGTCCTCCATGAGATAGAGGACCTGTGAGGCTGTTTAAAGGAGGCATTGTCCCCCTGTTCTTAACTGGCAGAAAAAAGTGTTTACAGCAACATTCTGAGTGAATGTGCATGGGCAAAGTTTTATTTGTATACTGTAGAAAGCATATCGCAACGTTACCAATCAGAATGAACACTATGAACAGTAAGTTTAGCTATATATATGTATTTCCAAGTTTTAGCATCAAGGATCATGTTTTGGACAAAACATTCTGTAGCAGCCTGCAAACTGGCATATTTTTAGTGCATTATTAAAAAATAAGCATAACTGCCCTTGAAATTAAGTAGGTAGATAGTCTTGGGTTATTCACAGAAAAGTAGAGCATTTTACAATTATAATTAATGAATAGTAAACATGATTTTCATAACAAAAACCCCTGGGAAATGTCAGTGTTTTAAAAGGTTTGGAACAAAAATAACAGCATGTTGGAGATAGTTGCAAGGGAATACTTTTTTCTATACATTGTGATGGAGCTCCAGTGGCAGGCAGGGAAAAGGGTTTATTTTTGTGTCAATGATCATTGTGATAATGGCGATAGCAGAAGTTCCAGTGTGACTTCTACTTTTTGTGTATATGGGCTGCTAGGGAAGCCTATTCATCAGCAGTCAAGACTTTTGACTCTTCTACCCCAGCAATCGACAAATTTTGAATAAGAAATAATAAACCCCTACAGACTACTATATGGAATAGAGCGACTTAATAACATCTCTGTAGACTCTTAAAACCACAGATATGTGAACAGTGATTTAGAAGCAACCTATCTAAAGAAAACAGAAAATGTCTGAGGGAAGTCCAAACTATCAGCTTTCCAGAAGTCAGTGAGCCAGTAAGTATTAGACCTCTGTGGGAAGGGACTTGCACTTATCTGCAGATATGTAATTTGAAATACATGTTTTGGTGTGCTTTATCACATCGATGGCATTTTCAGTAGCATTACTGTGTTCATGATCCCTCATGTGACAAGACACAGCACAGTAAAGTAAGATGAGGTCTGGGCAACCTAATTCAGCATGTCTGGAGAGCATGAAAACAACATAAAGCCTTTCTTCTAAAGGCTTATTTAAACCTTTAATAAAGGATTATTTCTGTATTCACAGGTGTGGATGTTGAATGTAGGTAGGTGGAGATAGGTGCAGATTTTGTGTTGTGTGTTTGCACTTGTAGCATTTGGGTGTTGTTATATTTAAAGAAAATCTATAAAATATATTTATTAATACAAAAATTTTGCTGGTGTGATAGAATATGGCCAGTTCCAGCGGCTCCAGCAGCCCCAGCGCAGGGCACGGCTGAGCCCCTCAGCCACGGGCGGGCGGGCGAGAGCCCCGGGGAAAGCCTGGGCAAGGGAGGGCAAAACGCTGCCCGGCAGCCAGGGCTGAGGGAGGGGAACCGGGTGAGAAACAGCCCTGAGAGCCCCGAGGGCAGAGCTGGAGGAGGAGAGAAGGGCAGGAGAGACGGCTCTGCGGCCCTGGGAGAGACTTCAGTGGGGCAGTTGTTTCCCTACGTTCCATGGGAAGTCCCCAATCTGGAATAAGAAAAAGTGTGAGGAGGAAGGAGTGGCTGAGAGGAGGTGTTAGGGACTGACTGCAGTCCCCCATTCTTCATCCCCTTGTGCTGCTTGGGGTGAGAGACATTGTATTCAGTAATGGAGGAATGAAAGTGAGTTTGGGAAAAAGGGTGGGGGAAAGGTGGTTTAGTTTTTGGCTTTTTTTTCTCAATATGCTGGTTTTTACATATTTAGCAATAAATTAAATAAACTTTCCCCAGATGGCTCTGTTTTGCCTGTTATAGTAATAGGTAAATCATGTCCCTGTCTTTATCTCAAGTTATTCATTTTCCATTTTATTTTCACCCCCTGTTGAGAAGAGCCTTTTGATCCTGGGGAGCGAGAGAACTATCAGGCTCCAGATGATCAGGAAACAGTTTCACAATGAAAATATAATATATTAAAAATTACTTATTAAACTGACTTGTGCTCACACTCTGTTTATTCAGAACCAACACCTAGATTAAGCTGCTTCTTTTTTTCTTTTAAGTTGCTCATTAATAAAATAAGCAAAACCAGATGTATTACCCAGAAAATACAGCCATTTCTTTCTCTAGAAAATACCTAAGAATTCATTTAGTCAGATTTTGCTTAGCTGATTTGAAGTAAATTAAATTCAACACTGTAATAAACTATGTTAGATTGCAGACTACTTTTAAATCACAGAATAGTCTGACTTGGAAGGGACCACAATGATGAATACAAACCAGTCAAAATACTGGATGTCCTTAGGCTTGGTTGAAGAAAAAAGTAAAATAATGGCATGGAATTGGACAGGTTCGCTAATATATATTCTTGAACCCTGTCTTCAAGCCTGCCTTTCCTTGTTCACCCTTCCAAATGTCCACTCTGTTGTAAGGTCTCTCCTTCATCATTATGCCTTAGAAAGAGACACAAAAGATTTTCTCTAACTAGGGAAGTAGATACAATCATAGGATGAGATGTCTTTAATCTAAAACAATAGAGTCTCATTTGGTGGAGTCTTTCAGGAAACCTGGGTTCCATAATGTATTTGCAAAAGTAGCTAGTTATTGCCTGTGACCAGAATGTATGTATGCTTATTGTAATACCATTAAAAACAAAAACACAAAACACAGAAAAAATACCAAACAAACCACCCATTGACTAAATCAAAAAGACTGCCAGAGGAAGCATTCTGCAGCTCTCTGAATGCTATGAAAAGAATATATTTGACCTCCAATTTTTTTCAGTCCTCTGACCTGATTATAAAAAAAATCCCAATTTTTAAATCCTGCCTGAGACAGACTGCCAGTCCTACACTGCTGCAGAAATATAATGGCAGATGATATTGAATAGAATTTGGTGTTTATAGACACTATTAGTTCTTTAATATTTTTAATATATGTCAGTGGGGTTTTGGGGGGGATTTTTAATTATGTTTGAGTTGAAGCCCTGTTGTAATATGCTAATGCTGGAACATAATGACAAATGGTGTCTGTAGCAGCTGCCTTCCTCAGCGGTTGTTCTGAGCTATGTAGACTATTCTGACACACATCAGCTCTGTGTCCTGACTCTGTACCTAAGACTAGCAAAACAGTTAGGTATATATTTGACAATCAGCATCTGCTCAAGTCTTGATGATTTAACTTTAAAAGACTACCCTATGAAAACTATAGCAAGGATACTATCTCCTTAAGACCATGAACAAAAACTTTGGGCCTGCCTGAGTACAGACTGTCTTGGCTGTTCTTGATGCCTAGGCTAACTAGATTAAAGCTAAAGTGATTTTGCCCATACAAGCTAAAAACAGATCTTTATTTAGATTTGTTCAAAAGGAACTGAGTATGAAGAAGTGCTTTACTGAGTAGGAACTGATTAAAAATGGACTTCAGAATTAAAAATAGACAAATGCCACAGACCTCTCCAGGAGACTGCAAGACAGCGATGATTTGAATTTTGCAAGAAAACCTTATCCTTCTATTTCCACAACCACAATTTTACCATTGTACATTAGTTTTGATAGACAGGTGGTGCACAGAAGATACTCACATCATATGGATACCACAATCAGGCTGTAGCAGGACAACTGGTGATGTTACTGTTTGAAAGGTTGTAACTCATCCAATCTCAACCCTCTGAATTCTATCTCTATTTTGTGTGTTGCACATCTGTGGGGCTGTACACTAAAGCATCTGGGGAAGGTTAAACTGCTGCTAATATCTATACAAGCCTCAGAAAAACAAGTTCTTAAAAGAGCTTGGTAATATAATTTACAATGTTAATTCTAGGAGTAGTGCATACAACATTTAAAAAGTTTAATATGCAGCTGCTGAGCCAGTGTATATCTTGCAACCACAGTTTCTTCTGTGAAACCTGCACTATTTTGTCCTAGAGATTCAGCACATAAGCATTTTATGGAGTTGCACTTCACTTTGTCGAGCAAGTTCCTCTGCTACAAACAATATTTATAATAGATTTTATTGCAGGAGCGTCCTTACTTAAATCCTTATGTTCTCGTATTGAAACAAGAGCAAGGCATAAAAGAGTTAGCTATCTTACTCTCTTGAGAAAAGCCCCCCGAATACCTGCTCTGCCTATACTGCTAAGAAAACCTTGTTCTGTTATGCTTAGGCATAGAAATAGGCCTGGAGCCAAGGCTTTCTCCAAACTTCAGTGAGAGGGGCAAAACCAATGGAAACCTAGAGAGGTCAGACCGAGGAAGATGAGAAAACAACCCCAGACCCAGGGCTGAAGGCCGGATCTACCCATGAAATTGAGGGCCAAGAAAAGCACCTCTCTAAGCTCCGCCTGAGCTCCACCTATACTCCGCCTATCATTAATATGCATAGATAGATGTTGCAATCATATGCATATGTATAAGAATCATGCATGAAAATTGTATAAATCCCCTGATTTTGTGTGCTACCTTTGAGCAAGTTTTGTGTGGCACGAGCCACACTTGCTCCCAGCGTTGTAATAAATACCTTTGCTGCTCAAAAGATCCAAAGTCTCTGAACAGTTCTTTGCACCAGATTTTTTGGATTTAATATGTGATATTATTTCCAATGAAGATTCTCATAGACAAGCTCTGAAAGTGTAGGCTGGACAAATGAATGGTGAAGTAGATTGAGAACTGGACAAATGACAGAGCTCAAAGAGTTGTGATTGGTGACAAAGTCTGATTGGAAACTTGTCACTAGTGATGTCCCTTTCAATGAAAGGGCAGATGTATCCTGAGAAAGTTCACTGATGACATGAAGCTGACAGGAATAGCTGATACTTCAGAGGACTGTGCTGCCCTTCAGAAGGACCTCAACAGGTTGCAGAGATGGGCAGAGAAGGAATACCTGAAATTCAACAAAGGGAAATGCAAGGTGCTGCACCTGGGGAAGAATAACCCCATGCACCAGGACTGGGGACTGACCTGATGGAAAGCAGCTCTGCAGAGCTGGGGGGTTCTTGTGGACAAGTTGTCCTTGAGCCCGCAGTGTGTCCTTGTGGCCAAGAAGTCCAATGGTATCCCAGGGTGTATTAGGAAGAGCACTGCCAGCAGTTTGAGGGAGGTGATCCTGCCCCTCTACTCAGCCCTGTTGAGTTCACATCTGGAGTGCTGTGTCCAGTTCTGGGCTCCTCAGTACAAGAGAGACATGGAGCTCCTGGAGCAGGTCCAGCTGAGGGCTGCAAAGATGGTTAGAGAACTGGAGCACCTCTCTTAGGAGGACAGACTGAGCAAGCTCATCCTATTCAGCCCTAAGAGACAACTGAGAAGGAATCTCATCAGTGTCTATAAGCATCTGAAGGGAGGGTGTCAAGAGAATAGAACCAGGCTCTTCTCAGGGGTGCCAACCAACAGGACAAGAAGCAATGGGCAGAAACTGATGCACAGGAAGTTCTACCTGAACATGACGAAGAACTTCTTTACTGTGCAGGTGACCATGCACTGGAAGAGATTGCCCAGACAGGTTGTGGAGTATCTCGCTCACTGGACAGAAGCTTGAGTAACATGCTCTAAGGAGACCCTGCTTGAGTAGAGAGGCTGGACTAGATGACTTCTAGTTATCCTTCCAACCTTACCTGTTCAGTGATTCTGTGGTTCCTGAATGACAGTCAAATAGCCAACCAAGGACGTGTAAACCCGGCCTCAGCTACCATTATTGGAAATTAACCAGGGCAGCACATACTTTGTTGTGAAAGTACCATTTGCTTGCGGCATAATGATTTTCAAAGCTATACTGAGTACATATGGCTTTATGAAACACCTTAAAAAAGCAAAAGACCTACTCCATGCAATTTAGTCAAAACCCTAATGTACCAAAATTTATTAAATTGTCTGGCTACATAAGAGAGGGAGAGAAAAGGAGTAAATATGGAACAGAACAATGACCAAGGAACCTCCAGCCTTAAATTTGCCCCATAGTACTACAAAACCTAGAAATACCCTTCATGGCATAGGAAACTGTGTTTGACTATTCTAAAAATGGTTTCAAAATACTTTTTTGTCAAAATATTTTTTATCAGGTGCTAATACTAATTCAGTCCCGTGTCTCACTCTGATGCACTAGAATAAGAGATTCCCCAGGGATGAAATGAAAAGCCTTGTCATGAATGCACAGCTTGATCATGGTAGAAAGTATATCCTTGTCCTTTCAGTCAGGAGGTAACTTAAAGCACTTGCAATTGAATCACTTCCTCAGCTTGGGTAAAACATAGGTAAAAAATTCATCAGTTCATTGTATAAAGTTATAACACTTTTGCTACCAGTGTCTACAAATTGATTGTCATAGTTATTTAACATCTACCTAAATATGACTGTTCATAATGCAAAATTTACACTGCAATAAAAAGAAGTCTAAAGAGATTACTGTCTTACATATTTATCTCCTAGAAATCAAGAAGGTCAAAGTCAGATTAGTATTTAATATTCAAACTAAATGTCATGAGCATAAATATGTAAACAGTGTTAATAAATCTGTGCATTTCATTTCAAGATGTGGTGTAAGTATTGATTAGGTTTAACACACTTGATAATTATTTTTTAAAATATCACTGAAAATATTATTATTAATGTGCAGGAAAAAAATCAGATTGTGTTCAGTTCTTTGATTTAACTAAGAGTCTTAAAAAGCTCAGCCAGCATATACTTATGGGAATTTTAGTATATGCTGAACTAGTTAAGATCTGCCTTGCACTTTGGAATTAGAGAGATTTTCTAATAAATACCTTCTTAAAAAAAACATGTTTTGAAAAAATAACTGTTCCATGTACCAACAGAAGTAGTACAGCAGATATATATCTTTATATAATGGTTGAAGTTATATCCAGAACTGATCCTTTGCACCTGATAACAGTTAGTTCTGTAAATTTTCTGAAACAGACAAAAAACAGAGTTCCATCAAGCAAAAATTGCTGATGAATACTTAAAGGTCTGATTTGATCTCTGCACTATATTTTTACACTGAGAAAGCAGAACTCTTTCCTGTCCAGGATAAAATCTTCATACTACAGCTATGATCATTCTCTGCATTGATGTATGCAGCCAAAGGGATTATTATGAGCTGATAATGTAGGCAAAACTTTTATTGTGAAGGAACAAGTAGAATTGAAAGAATCTACTACAATTTATCCAAAATCAGGACACCTAAAACACCTTTATATTCTAAATGTAAAACTAATCAAATGAAAGTGATTACTCAATACTGGAATATTTAACCAAAGCCCATTCAGGTCTGTGTAAACAAAAAAGGAGATAATACAAATTTGTTCAATTCAGACTATGTTGTTGGTCACCTTTTTGCAAAAGTACTTCAGGTCTTAGCAGACAAATATTATAACATTTGAAAGAAAAGGATAACAACAGCACAGCTGTACAAAGAATACACAATGGTTTTAACTAACAACTGAATTAAAAATCTAAACTGAATACATGACCATACAAAAATTTACTAGTCCTACTATTATAAACTACTGTTATTCCAGTTGAGTAATTCTTGTCTTTGACATGAAATTAGTTATACATAGTGAATGGCAGATGGAGGACAAACCTGAAATTCTGTTTGCAAAAATGGGCAAATAGATTCAGCCATGCCATACTGATATCAGTCATTATTAGAAATTAAATGTTAATTCTTCTTTCCACATACAGACTGATATGAAACTTTTGTTTATTCTAAATTATTTTAACATTCAAAATTATTTTAGCATTTATGCTATCAAATCCATTTAGGAGACACAAAGAAAAGTAACATTCCTTTTCCAGATAATTTTGAGCAGTCAAGAAACATCAATAGGACAGTGGGAGACTATTACACTGCATGTTTGAATCTTGTGACTTCTTCATCTGTTTAATAAAGCTTAATGAATTGTTTCCTCTTGTTCTGAAAAAGATATATTTTCAGTGTGGAATAGACAAGCAATGGATATTGCTACATGTGTTATACCAACATATTTGGGTTGGCAGACTAGACAATCTAAAGTCAGTGATAACTGCTAAACCTTTTCTAGCTGACATCAATAAATGTATAGTTCTACCTGATTTTCTCTTACTAGTTGAAATCAAATTTGAAATCTCCTACCTTACTACATTGTTTTAATTTTTTAAAAAAGTGTAATTTTACTATACAGCTTTACTGTGCTACAACTAGTTCAATTATCATAAGGGATGAACTGCAACAGGGGTGAATAAAATCAAAAAATGATTAGAGCGAAGATCAGTGACCTAGAATTGTATGGGTATCTTAAGGCAGATTTTAGTGCCAGAAAAAGTCTGTACAATATCTGCATGAATCAAGGAAGAAAATTCCTTCTGGGGGTGCTTAGGTATGTAGACAACAGTTCACTCAGTGACCTGTTTCACTTCTACGAGGAATGAATCATAAGATAAAACCCAACAGAAGTTTCGTGATAAACAGAGGTCTTTTTCCTATAGGTTAAGGAGATGTTGATGCAGAGCAATAGGAGGAAGCTGATTGCAGAGGCATAGAGGGAGACCTCCCAGTGAAGCATTGCTATATAGTGACCCAGGGCTCTGGGATCCTGGGGAAATTCCTCTGAGCCAAGAGGATTCTGTGAAGCACAAAAAGCAGTGAAGCAAGAAAAGCTACATGGCATTTATTACTATATATATATTTGAGCTATGCCAAAGGTAACGTTTTGGTTTTACAAAGACTTTAAAAGAGCATGGCTATTTGTTTTATTTGCTGTATATTTGTTGTATATTCCCAGTGACCTTCCTAGGGTAAGGGAAGCAAGGTGAAGGATAAAACAAAGACAAAACCAGTAGACTGATTAGGTCACAGGGTCTGATTTGTCTTGATGGGGTAACAGAGACATTTTGTCTTTGTAGGATATATCTTTGGCCACAGTGACTAAAACCAGTCCTGAGACATGTCTGATACTGTGAGATTCTTAATCTAATGAGGATACTTAATCTAATGAACACCCACAGTGGGAGCTTTGTCATAACAAATGGGTTATGCTGTCATGGATATCCACACTATCCACTTCTTTGGAAATTCATGTGACAGCAATCAATTAAAAGTAACATATTCTCATTTCATCTACATCTCACTGAAAGACATGTCTAGATGAATTTGATATTCAGAATTAAACCATCTTACAAATGGAGAAGTTTCAAGAAGGACCCAAAATGTATTCAGAGAGGAAAGACTGTGGCAACATAAGAAGTTGGAGAATTCCAGTTTACATAGTTCTTCAAATATAAAGTTAAGAAATGTTCTGCCAGAAAGTAAATTAGGCTACCAGGGAGTCTGAACATTAAATATTAAATAAAAATATTTACAATACTATAATTGTTAGTCTTTTAAAATGTTTCCTTTTTTATCAGTTAAGGAATTTGGGTTCTGTCAAAACCAGGAGCAGATAAGTAAATGTCACATTCAAAGATTACATTGTAGTTTTACTTTCTGGTAGAAAAAAGTTCTTAGCATCTGAGAGATCAAACAATTATGGTGAAATGACAAAATGCTACCATGAGTGCAGAAAAATTTTGTACCTTTTACAATAATTTTTATTATATATATACACCCTTATATATATATATTATATAAATAACCTTATATACCTCTCTCTATATATTATATATCCCCTTTATACTATTTTTATGCTAAAAGACAATGTAGAAAGTTGAATTCAAGATAAGATAACAAGACAACAGTATAATAAATCAGTCAGTTGTTTTACATTCTGATCTAGTACAAGAGATGCTGCATGTTGGATCATGTGACAAGTGGAATTCACAAATCAGATTGCATGATATGGGGAGGTTCCCACAGATTAGGTAGGAAACATGAATCATGACATGGCATGAGCCAAGCTTCTCTCTGGAAACTATATTCTCTGCTAGATGCTACACACTGCTCCTCCTCCATGTATTACATTTAAATTCTCAGTAGGACAACCTACAGTGACTGGAATAGAAGAGAAATTATAACTGAACTGGAAAAAACATTACCTGCAAACCCTGAAGTTCAGCAATATGAAAAAAACACAGATGTGTGAATTGTGCATAATGCTGAAGTCTGATAGGTATGAAAATAAGTTTCTGCAGGCATTGTCAAAAAAAAAAAAGAAATCTTGTATCCTCTGTTTTCTCAGCTTATACTATCAAATGGTTTTGGTAATTACATTCTGATTCAGACAGCTTTGGAGTTGCAAGGAACTGCGCCTTTTTTGTTCATTAACAATAGTGCAGGTCAGAGAAAATCTAAAAAATAATACAAAAGTATAGGCTATAGAGGTAAGTAGGTAAGTAGAGACTTAGGATAGTTTGATTTAAATTATCTTAAATCTTGCTCCAACTAGGTTTGTTATAGCAAGAAATTTTGTGTGTTTTTGCACACTGAGACTAAGGTTCTGTTTGAAGCATTACTTCCAATAAACCTCAGACATGCTGCTGGATTTCCAGTTTCTATAGATGTGACCAAGTCAGTCTCTCATTTTGGACAATACTGGCTCATAAAGAAGTTTTCATAAAGACTAGGAGAATCAGACTTGTACAAAACTGATTCAAAAACTAAAGAACAATTATCAATATTGAAGCAAATCTTAAAATGTATTTTTAGCTTTTACATACACCTGGAACTTTACAGTTCATAGCTCCTGAATTGTGCTGACCTTTCTATAAAGGAAAAGATTTTATTTTTTTTTTTAATGAAAAGCTTGTAGTTTAAATGGAAAATGACCATGAGGAGTTCTTAACATTTTCTATTCTCACTCCCTGCTGGGTAAAAGAAAAGGTATCATATTCCAGCAGCAATTGAAAAAGAAGGTAAATATATAACAGAGTTTTTCACTATTTGAAAAAAATGTCTGAAAGGTGGTTATAAAATATACTGAGTTATGTCTCATTTAATTTGCACTGTAAACACATACATAGATTCACTCTCTTTAGATCTGTCCTGTCCTGAACTTCGGAGTACAATGAGTTGATATAATTGTTATTGTATGAGATAGCATATGTTGGGTCTCTGGACATGTGCAAAATACTTAGTCATTAATATCTTGCGTGATTGATTGCAATTCCAGCTCCCTTCAGCCAGAATGCTGCAGAAAAATAATTTGACAAAGTTTTGGAGAGCATCACCTGGTGGAAATTTCAGAGAGTCCTAGCGGTTCCTCCAGGCATCTTGTGCTCTGTCTAAGTCAACTGCTAGGCATTAACTGGGTATTTCAATATATGCTTCAAGTACCAACCTGGATGGAAGATCTTCTCATCCCAGATATCCTCCTAGACAACTCTCCACACAGAGTTTACCGTATAGGTATATAAGATATTACCAAAATTAGAATTTCACCTGTGTAGACAAGGCTTTTCTGGAGTCTGACTACTACCTTCCTTTGAGAAAGATTTCACTCATTCTGATGCCTTTTACTGGCTTACTGTGAAAGTCTCATTTTTTTTCCTCAAAAAAGTGTTATTTAGAATACATGCTATTTAGAATTAATTTATTTTGTCCCCCAAAACTCAAGTCCATTAGTAAGCTTATGCATCTTAAGGTATTTAATTTTTTTTATGCCTTCTCCAGAACCTTCTGTTATAAAATAATTAGAAAGAAAAAAAACCGAAACAAAATTATACTGCATTTATACTGAACAGGTGCCATTTGTCATTCTGAGACTTGTCATTTCTACATTTTAAGAGTCAATAGTTATGTGAAAAAGGATAGCTTTTATGCCAATTTTTACTTGAATGAATTGAGATACATGCCAAAGGATAGGACACATGACAAATGTATCATTTTTATGCTACTGGATGTGTCTTGGAAATTTTACAAAAATTATGCCATCTGGTAATCCATCCACTCATTATCAGCCATAAAGTGAGCAGAAATAAGTGTTGTTTATTCAGCTTCACTAGATTCAAGCTAAATCAAAAGTACAATTTGTTTGATCTGGTATAGTAAGGTACGTCTTCTGGGATTGATTAAAGTAAAAATACTGAGTGCCACAATCCTAGAGTATATTTCATCATCAAAGATGTTTCATTTTGTTCTTTGAATATGATATGAAGATAATAGATAAAACGATTCTGTAAGGCTAAATCCTTCAGGCCAATATTTATAAAAACTGATATCAGTGAAACAAATGAATAGGCCTGTAAATTAATTTACACACAGAATAAATCCAGTACACTAGAGTGTCATGGTTTTGACAGATTAAGAAACTTTTATTTGAAGTCAGTATTAAAATAATGTTCATGATGCAAAAGATATAGAAAATTTTCAGAATATTTTATATTAATATTATAAAAGAATTACACCATCTATTATCAATGACTGAAAGAGATTATTTGTTGGATAAATTCTAGATAATTGCCCAGCAGATATTGACTTCTATAATGCCACTGAAAATGAAACAGTGACAGCAGAACCATTGCAGATCTGGTACATGTGTTTCTTTGACGTATCAAATTGTTTTATTTCAAATATAAAATTTTTAAAATTGAAATATTTTCTTCACATGAGCAGCTTTTCAGAAAAGAAAGTTTCTAAAGTTGCTAGGCTTTTAAAAAAACTAATGAAGTGGTTCTCAAATTCACCTTTGGAAAATATAAGTTAGTCAGGATAATATTCACCTCACAAACATTTAGCCGCCCAGAAGCTGTTGTTGCAACTCAGCTAGATAAATTTAAAAAACAAGCAAAAAAACCCCCAAAACTCGACCCCCTGAATAAAAAGGAGAATGAATATTTTGGATTACTTGAAAATTTTTACCTAAAATCTGATTATATGTGGTTTCTTTATTAGAATTAAATGTATAAACTATGGTTGTGACAAGGTTTTTACCTCCTTCTACTTTTAGCACTGCATCCATCTTGAATATTGAAGGCTAGGGATCAAATTTCTCTTCTACTTAATTTATAGAGAAGACAATAAATTCCTGTCTTTCATCCAGTACAAAATGATCTTCTATAAGTTGGATTCTAGTTTATAATTCAGGAGTACCTTTTCATTATTTTTGGTTTCAACAAGTTTGAAATACTGTGAAGTCTGTTGAAGCCCTCTTTTTACAGGAAGTGGGAAAAAAAAGACTATTTTCCTGAACCACATCTTTGCATCAAATTGACAAGTGTATAAGGCTAAATATCTGCTTACCACGTAGTGCCTATTTCTTGCATCTATTTTAGCCCAGGCTTTACCTTGTCATCATCACCACAATGTCTGCACAAAACAGGAACTGCTGACAAATTATTTTGCACTCATGAAATCAAATAATTTTCAGGATTATATGAATTGTTATGCCTGATACATAAAGCCATCCTTATGTGCTACAAGACAAGTCAGTCAGAAAGAAGACTGGCCTGTCTGAACCGAGAGTTTTGGTGGGAAAAGGAGGCTTTTGACCTTTGGAAGGAGACTTACGAACTTTGGAGGAAGGATCAGGCAAATCAGGAGGACTACAAGAATGTTTCAAGCTTATGCCAGGAGAAAATTAGAAGGGCCAAAACCAATTAGAAATTAATCTGTTTACTTTTGTAAAAGGCAATAGAAAAATGTTTCTATACGTGAAACAGCAACTAACAGAGGACTATGGTGAATCTCCATAATTTATTTGATACCGGGGAAACATAGTACAAAGGATGAGGAAAAAGCTGAGGTACTTAATGCCTTCTTTGACTCTTTAAATTAAGACCAGTTGTTTTCAGAGTATCCAGCCCCCTGACCTCGCAGTAGTTATGGAAGATAGGGAAAGGGGGTAGAACAAAAGCCCCACAGTCCAAGGGGAAATGGTGAGGGACCTGCTACACCACTTAGATCCACATAAGTCTATGGGACCAGATGGAACACATGCAAGGGCACTGAGGGAGCTGGTGAAAGTGCTCAATCATTTTGCATCATTTATCAGCAGTCCTGTCTAACTGGAGAGGTCCCAGTTGACTGGAGGTTGGCAAACGTGATTCCAATCTAGAAGAAAGGCCAAAAAGAAGTTCTGGGGAATCGCAGGCATTTCAGTCTGATCTTGGTTCCAAGGAATGTAGTGGAGTAGTTCACCTGGAGTTCTATCACGTGACATGTGTAAAACAACCAGAGGATCAGGCCCAGAGAGCATGGATTTATGAAAGCCCTCAAGATTGTGACTGTTGTCTACCTGGACTTTAATAAAGCCTTTGACACTATTTCCCGCAAAATTTTCTTGGATAAACTGGCTGCTCAAGGCTTCAATGGGTGCACACTTCACTGTCTAAAAAACTGGCTGGATAGCCAGGACCAGAGACTGATGGTAAATGGAGTTAAATCTAGTCAGTGGCCAGTCACTAGGAGTGTTTTCCAGGTCTCAGTATTGGGGCCAGTCCTGTTTAATGTATCTACCAATTAAGCAGACAAGAAGATCAAGTGCACCCTCAATCAGTTTGCATTGAACACCACACTGGGCATGAGTGTTGATCTGCTGAAGGGTAGGAAGGCTCTGCAGAGGGATCTGGACAGGCTGGATCCATGGGCCAAGGCCAATGGTACAAGGTTCAACTTGGGTCACAACAAGCCCATGCAGTGTTACAACCTGTGAAAAGAGAGACTGGAAAGTGGCCCAGAGGAAAAGAACATGGATGCTGGTTGACAGCAACTGAACATGAGCCAGCAGTGTACCCAGGTGGCCCAGAAGGCCAATGGCATCCTGGTTTGTATCAAAGACTGTGTGACCAGCAGGATCAGGGCAGTAATGGTCCCTTTATAGCTGAAACTGTTGAGGCTACACCTTGAATCCTGTGTTCAGTTCTGGGCCCACACTACAAGAAAGACATTGGGGTGCTGGAGCATGTCCAGAGAAGAGCTGTGGAACTGGTAAAGGGTCTGGAGCACAAGTCTTATGAGGAGCAGCTGAGGAAGCTGGGCTTGTTTAGCCTGGAGAAAAGAAGCCTCAGAGGAGACCTTATCCCTCTCTACAACTACTTGATAGGAGGCTGTAGCAAGGTGGAGGTTGGTCTCATCTCCCAAGTAGTAAGTGACAGGATAACAGGAAATGGCCTGAAGTTCTTCTGGGAGAGGTTTAGATTGGATATTAAAAAAAAATTCTTCATGGAAAGGGTGGTCAGACTTTAGAACAGGCTGTCCAGGGAAGTGGTAGGGTCACTCTCCCTGGTGGTATTTAAAAATACGGTTTAGTGTCAGACTTAGCAGTGCTGAGTTAATGGTCAGGTTTGATGATCTTATTATGTGATTCTATGTAAATGCATACAAATGTATCATAGTTTATAAGGATTCCACTTTGTTCCTTGCCAGTAAGGACAAGAGGTCTTAGCCTCAAGCTTCACCAGAGGAGGTTCAGGTTGGACATTAGGAGCAATTTCTTTACAGAAAGAGTGATTAAACTTTGGAATGATTTTCCCAGGGAGGTGGTGGAGTTACTGACCATGGAGGTATTGAAGAAAGACTGGACATGGCACTAGGTCTTTTCCAATCTAGTTCATTCAATGAATATCCACCCAACAGTGAGTTAAAAAAGATGACATGTTTGTACAATTTCATTTTGTGACATTTTTGTCAAATCCTGTTCTCTGATTAGTCTTTGCTCTTCATGGTGTCTTGCTACTTCAGTAACACAATATTGGGTTTGAATTTGTTGTTCTTAAGGTATCAAGCCTTTCTTTCCTCACCTTCTCTTATCCAAATGAAAATAAATTCAAGTCATGCTGATTTGTCTCTGTGTCAGTGGCTGAGGAAGGGAATTGAAAAATCAACTTGCTAACCCTTGAATTTATTAAAGACACAGAGGAAATATCCTTACATGTTGTTAGTAGTAAATCTCCATAAGAATAATTCATCTGAACAGTTTCTCATGGAGCACTAAGGATTTACATTTTACTGAAGAGGTAATAAAATGATATATCTTTTGTTTTTTAAGGTCCTCTCTCAGAACTTGTAGAGTAAGTCTGAAATGAACCAACCAACTCTAAATAAACAAATAAACAAAATTGCCCACAAGAGAAGAAAATGTTCAGGATAATTTTAAAATATGAATTTTTGGTTGTGCTATTCTTTATTTAACTTTCCAGCCATATGATATGAGCAGAGCATTGATCCTGTTTTTGTGAGTCTGTCTTGCCATAATATCTGTCAGACACTGACTTATATTGGCTGTTCAAGTACTGCCTGCTGTATGTTATGCTAATCAGTTCTGTTGTCTGACATAAAATGGTTTGTATTTTGGCTTTTGATTATGTTGCTTGGTTGCGTTGTGAGACACAGCTTAGAAAGGGAGAAAACAAATACTACTGATTTATAGATCAGTGTGTTGTGTTGTAACTACTTGCTAATGCTCTATAAGTGTAGGTAAACCGTGTTCCAAAGGGAAACAGAGCTGAGGGCTATCATCTGAAAGATAAAGCAGTACAGATGTTGAAAATAGCTGATAAAGGCATCTTGGTTAATGTAGAGCTCACCTTGAACACTTTTCAGTTACCTATACTGTCATATGTTGATATTAAATGACCTTAAACTGTCGTCCGAAAGCCAAATCTCCCTCCATAAACTGGGCAGCAGCAATTCTATACGTAAAGATATTCTCAATGCTGTTGAAGGCCATACTTGCTCCTGGCACCTGGTACTTCTTACTCTGTGAACAGCAGCAACTACTACTGCTTGTTGCCATCGTTGGTGCTGAACTACCCTTTTAAAGGGGCTCTCCTGCTTCCTCACAACTTGAGGTGTCTGCACAGTTCCCAGTTAAATGATCCTCCTTGACATACCACAAAAAAATCACATGTGAGTGCAGCTTCTCATTTATCTGCTCACTTCTGTCAGCTTGACAATGAGGCTTTTCTGGGCTCTTCTTGCACCAAAGGGATGTAAGTCTCGCTGAAGTCTCACTGAATTCACTATCAATACTGAGATTCTCTTTTGCTTCTGATTCATGCAGAATGAAAGGGTTAAGTCCACTGAGAAACACCATAAGTAAGCTACCCCACTGTACCTTCAAAACTTCCTATAATTGTATAAAAAAATACAATTTCACAGAATTCTCCACAGTCTGAAGTATAACATTTTCATTTCCATCAAAGGATATTCACTGGAAAAAGTAAATGTTTATTAAAATTTATATTCATATACTTCTAGGAACCTTTTTAGCAAGACAAAGTTGATAAGTGTGATAAACTTCTAGAATGTTAAATGTTTGAATACTGTTTTGCTGTGTAGACATCAACTTTTAACCATGTGATTCTGAGCCAGCACCATGACAGCTAGGATATGAATATGTGGTGGCAAAGGACAAACAAGTAATTACAGAGGCTTAACTGCTCTGTTCTAAACTCTGAGACATTTTAAAATTGTAATCAATAAGGAAACAATAGGGAGCATATCTGGCTATACAATTTCTCTACTTGATTCCCAAACCGAATCATATCAGGTGTACTGCGTAGTATAGCAGATGTCTTGCTCCTTTAATGTGGCTAGACACAGCACTGTGGATTTCGTCCTATTTGGATCAGAATTCCCAACATGATTTATTGCTAAATAAATAATATAGTACCTAAATGGGTTCCCTATGTGTAATATGTGATTTATTTGAAAATCAATGTACAGAAAAGATAATAGCTTGTCCAAAGATTAGAGAAAACAAGAAAAAAAAATACAGAAGTCATCTTTTAAATGAACATGCAAATGAAAAGAAAAAAATTAAAACACCTCACAGTAAAGGACTTGGACAGCTAAGATTTGGCATTGTGTCTGTGCAACATCATAAATTCTAAGCAGATATTATTCAGCTCAAAGGAAAAAAATTGTCAGTGACAGCAAAAAGCAGACTTCTGAGCACATGTAATAGGAAACTGACTTTAATTAAGAACTGTAATAAACAGGCATGTCAATGATCCACATCATAGTCATCATATAAATGTTTGTCTCATAACACTCCTCATTAGCAAAGCCTTTTCATCCACAATTAAAAACTGTAAGAAGGCTTACTAATGCTGAATTTTCCACCATTCTGCTATTTCAGTACCACAGTTGATAAAGCAGTCTAATACAGAAAAGAAAAAGAAAGCATTCAAAGCAATATTTCTACCTTTTACCAGATGGTAAAGCACACCTTGCATGCTTAGTGAATTGAATTTAAATAAAGAGAACAGAATATCTTTTTAACTACTTGTAGGCTGCAGAATTCTTAAACATATTTGATTTAATATTAATACAGTATGTTTTACCAGATGATTTATTTGATATACCAAGTAATTTATTTGATCCAGTATCTCCCACGTAATTCATGACATACCTGCTGTGACAGACAATATATCTAATTCAGTAACGCAGGAGTTTAATTCTACATCTTCTTAGCTCTTCTGAATCTCCTGAATAAAGTTATATTTTATTGGAATACTGAGTATTAATTTCAGTTTAAACTATTTTAAATCCAGTATTTATGTGCTAAGAAAAGTAAACCTATCTCAAGAGTGAAGAGAAAAAGAGAACATAGCACTCTTGCAAATGTACTTGCACATAAACCCCTTGGCTTACCCTTGATAACTGATACTTGTAGTTAGGAATATTTCAACATCTGCTAGTATTCAGGAAAATATCACTATTTTTTAAAGTGTTATGAGTTCATAATAACATTCTATTATTATTCTTTAAAAATAATGCCATGTAGCTGAGGAACAGCTACATGCATCCATTCACATGCCCTGAACTGGCAAAGGTATTTGCAATTTACCTGTAATACAGAAATTGTCATCCAAACTGTTTGAAGCATAATTAAAACATAAATGATACATTTGTAGACATAAGGAATTATGTCAAAAGACAGACTTAAAGTGTCCTGGCTGCTAACACAGTACAGAGAGATTTTGTCAATATATGCTAGTTCTTTCGTGCATTACTTTAAACGATATAAATAATGAAACAAAGTTGCATGGAATGACAAATTTGGAAAGATCTCATGGTTTTAAAATTGTAATTTTTTCTGAATCACAAGGACTAAAAGATTTACAGAACAGAATTTTTGAAAAAATTGAGATAGAAAGGTGGTGGTCAAACAACATGAATTTAGAGCAAGAAAAACATTCAAGGCGATGGAAAAGGAGGTCTGAAGAAATTCTGACTTGGATTGGAAAATTCAGGGGTTTTAAACCATATTTTTCTCTAATGGAGTAGCAAAAATGAAGCATTTGCTGACTTTTTTTGATGAGCTTTACTTCGGCCTTTGTGTATTGGCCTGAAATATGGTAGTAATTCCTGCATGTGTAATTGAGAAAATTGCAACTCAGTTTTTTTCAACTGAAACGAGAGCAAGACCTAAAACAGTTAACTGATCAATCTCTCTCTGCTAAGAAGAGGCCCCCCCAGACCTGCTCTGCCTATGTTGCTAAAGAAAACCCCGTTCTGTTCTGTTCACTGTACCTAAAACTAAGAAAAACGATAGAAACATTGTACAATAGGCCTAGGGGTCATAAATTGGGCAAAGTAAGCTAAAGTAGACATTTGAATAGGAGAAATAGGCCTGAAGCCAAGGCTCTCTCCAAGCTTCAGTGACTGGGGTAAATACAATGGAAAGCTAGTCTTGTGGGTTTACTCAGGACCAATTTTTTTCAAACTCCCCCCTACACAGTTGATACAAGTTGAGAGAGGTTTTATACAGATAAAAGAGAGGCTTGACGTGGGGGAATAATATTAAGATTTATTACTAGCAAGATAAAGACTAAAGAATAATATATATACAATAATTCTAACTAAGCTTGCTTATCTTATGAAGAAAAGGTTAGGCATTTACAAAAGCATCTCTCCCCCCTGTATCAGTCCAGGAGGAGAAAGCCTCTTCTTTTTGAAGCAATTCTGCAGCACTGTAAGGTTTCTCTTCTATTATCTTTAAGGTGACAACTCTGATTTGTCATAATTGGAGATTTCTTTTTCTCTCTCTCTCTCTCGGTTGCATGTCAACTTTGGGACTGGACTTGCCCCTTCTCCATTTGGGCCAGGACCGAGGACTGGGAGGAGACATCCAGGCTCCATGAGATCTTCCATGGACCGCAAGGGGACACTTGCTACACCATGATCTGCACCACAGTTACAGGGGATAATGCGTTTTGAGTAATTTCCCCTATTCCTGTGGAGTCTCTTCTGTGGATTGCAACGGTGCAACTTATGTCACCATAGTCTTCACTACGGGCTATGGGGAATGGCTTTGAGTCCTTTCCCCTGTTCCCGTGGGGTCCCTTCCCACAAGATGGACCTCTCCCCATGGGTCACCCAGGACAACAGCTCTTCCATTCTCTGCTGTCCTTTAGGATTGCAACTGAGCTGCACCAGCATGGATCCTTCACTGGGACTAAAAGGTCCTACTCAGGACAACTTGCTCCAGCGTAGGTTTCTCTCTCCATGGAACGCAGGTTTCTAGCAGGACTCTGCTCCGTCTTAGACTTCCCACAAACAGTCACAGCCTTCTCATGCACTCATCTGCTCTGGCACAGGCTCCTTCATGAACTACTGGGGGGTCTCTGCACTACGGAAGCACCACTGGGAGCCACACCCAAGATCTCTTGTTTATCAGTAATCTTCTACAGGTGGCAGGAGTTTTCAACTTTCAGTTTTTCCCCTGCTGGCAGTGGGGAGGCACGGGGACTCCCCCCTGTGCCTCTGCTCTCCTGCTACACTGACCTTGGAGGCTTCATGTTATCTCACATTATCTCTGCTCTCAGCTAGGCTGGAATTCCTTCTGCAGCACATATCAGGTGGGCAGTTTCTCTCTGGAGTTTCTTCTTGACTCTGTTATGTCTCAACCAGGGGAGCTTCAGTGCCACACCTGCTCCCGGCCCAGGGCTGGGCAAAAGGAGGCCCGGTCCCCACTTGGGGAGGCCTACCACCTCCTCCTACATGGCTCCTTAATTTCTTCTGCACAATTCCCCTTCTCTTCCGTTTTCTTAAATATGNAATTCCCTCCTCCCAAAGAAGAATCTGGAGAGCATCGCCCTAAAGCTCCTCCTGAACTCTGCCTGTACTTCACCTATTATTAATATGTATAGATAGACGTTGCAACCATATGCATTTGTAAAGAGTAATGTAAGAAAATCGTATAAAAACCCTGATTTTGTGTGCTACTCTTGAGCAAGTGCTTTGTGGTGTGAACCATGCTTGCTCCCGATGTCAACAAATAAATACCTTTGCTGCTCAAAAGATCAAAAAGTCTCTGAGCAGTTCTTTAACTGGATTTTTTGGATTTACAACCACAATTTCTGCATCAGAACAACAGTGCAGTTGTTCAAACTATTTGTATAACATGAAATCCTCTCTCCGTATAACCTTAAAAAATTGGAATTAAGTGGAATGCAAACTGTCAGATCAATAAACTTATTCCACATCCCCGATTCGATGCATGACATTTTCTGTATTTCACTTGTGGAACCAGCACAGTCAAACTCTACAGTGCCTGTGAATTTATTCCTTCAACTTGATACACCTAAAAGAGAGGTACATGGAAAGCCTAAGCTTCAGTCTCTATTGATCAGGGCTTAGAGCTGAACCACACTCCTAAGGGTGTGTTTATTGAGGAGCAGTTTTTATCCCACCGTAGAAATACCCCTGTACCTATTACACCTAGTTATTAAACTGAGTCAACACTGAATGTTACACACACAGAAGCAAGATTTAAATCCCTCACCTATATTCTCCTAAATGAAAACTCAAAAAGATTTTATTAATTTGTCATTTATAAGTCAGAAAAATGTATTAACCTTCTAAGTACAAAAAATAAAATACACAGAAGTTGGAATCTCTCCTGCTGAAATTGTGCTAAATCATTTTTTAAATAAATAAACAAATCCATAAAATCTATTGCCAAAATGGGCTCCTAATCTTTGTCATGCCGCTTCAGCAGCTTTCCTACAAGTGGTGAGTCTTGGCTGTCAATCACTCTTTTCAATCTGGTTCATATATGGCATATATTCTGTAATTGTTGGAGAAAATCCTCTCAAGGGAGAAAAGAAACTGAGTCACATTTTCCTAATATCTGACTGATTGAATCAGTATACAGAAGAGAGCAAGGTAAATCATAAATGTAGCATTATCATCTTTATGCACATGTTTGCAGGAATACGTAAACACTTTAGGCATGAGGTATTACTTTATCTATTCAATAAAACACTAATTCTGGAAGATAATAGGAGTCTAAAAGATCATATAAACCTGAGAAACCCTGGTGACAAAAATGAAATAAAACTTAGATCTTTCTCAATGTTTGTTGGGCAAGGCCTTTTAATCCTAATTTTAGACACAAGTGACTGAATTATAATAAAAATCCCTTTAGGCTTCTCTGTTCTTTCTTTGGGCCTTCACACAGGAGTTTGTAAAAGAAAGCAATGGAATCAGGCAGCAGCATCTTCTGGTTCATTTAAGTATAGCTGTTGAAGTGATTCTTTGAAACCACTTAGAAGAGCCTAGAAAGCCTCACTCATAGCATTTTCTGTAAAATAGTGTTTTCTACAGGTCAGTGGGTTAGCCTCCCAACTTGCACTTTCTATCTCATTTAATACTGTATATTCTTCATGTAACCCTTAATCACAGTCAAATCCACCCAGGCACAGAAACCAGACAATACTGAAAAAGAATATCAACAATTCTATCAAATCTCATTGAATAGGTATACAAAATCTCCAGATGATACTCCTAAAACATCAGGCCTTTTAATCAAAATTTTCAAGATTTGGGAATACTAATGAAAACCTTGAATGTTTGAGCAATGCCTGGCAGACAATTTATGTCACTGAACTTCCCATGGAGTAAGTGAATGATAGTTTTATTTGCTTATATTGCTTACAATAATGGAACTGAAATCCCTTAATTATTTGGGACAGTAAGAACATGAATACACACGTCTTCTCCCTGTGCTTTATTCCAAAAAACTGACAATCAATTTTTTCTCCTTTCAGCTAAAAATGGCTTTCTGTATTCACAAATCTCTTCACTATTTACAAATTGGATGTTCCTATGGACTAGTATCAATGAAATAATCCATTTTACTGTGTAATTGTATTTGATAAGCTATACTTCACACAGATTTTTCTGTCCTTTAAGCAATGACTTACACCATAAAGTTGTTTTTCTGAAATCAATGACTGTATGTGTAGCACAAAATAACACTTAGCACCAGTAAAGCTTGAAAAAGCTAGCACATAATGACTAATATATTTATTTCTATGTCAATGCCTGTCTGGAATTAACACATTAAAAATTAAACTTTTTTTTAATAATAGATATTCAGCTGGAAAATGAGTGCACTCTGTGCACTTACTGCTCCTGAAAAAAAAGGCACTCCTCATTTCTTTATCTGTGTATTTTAAGTGCTGAACTCTTCTGATGTGGTCTGAGAATTATTTTTTCTCTACTGAGAGACAGAGACTGCAGCCTCTAGCTATATAAACTTTTACATTACTGATGTTAATATTCTGCTACCAATGCAACTAAGAGAGGATATGCTTTCATTGACATTTCCCTTTGAAGTGAAATCCTAAAGCTTTAATTTTTATTAATGCAAATCCCTGCTAAAAAATACCTTATCCCTGGTCACATATGAGGCAACATAAGATCTAAAGACATCTTTGCTTTCAGACTTCAGTATTAAACAGCTTCTGCTTGCAATCACAGCACCTTAGGCTCTGATAATGTCGGCTTTTATAATACAGGATAGGCAGGGACTATTCTGCTACTTGAAAAGGAGACTTCCAAATAAAATCCTAAACTTCTAGAAGCTGGTGAAAGAACA
Source organism: Pachyramphus minor (assembly GCA_013397135.1). Classification (NCBI taxonomy): domain Eukaryota; kingdom Metazoa; phylum Chordata; class Aves; order Passeriformes; family Tyrannidae; genus Pachyramphus; species Pachyramphus minor. Next base: position 57,536 of record VYXB01004782.1, read on the forward strand.
ATGGAGTGCTTTACAGATTCAGAACCTGCAAAACACCTAAAAGACAGGTAAAGCTCACAAAAAGCGGGGTATAGGGCTAGGATACTACAAGGTTGACAAAAGAAAGTAAGAAAATGGTGGTTTCCCAATTAATGTAATACTTGTAAATTCACAATTACATTTTAGAAAGTCATCATGTCTTCCGGCTATTTTGTACTGCTATAAAATGATTTAAGTTCCTACGATTTTCATATGGTTCCAATAAAAGGAAAGGTCAAAGACCAACAGCTAAATCATCGTTATGTGAAGACACAGACAGCTGTCAAAAGCGGGGTATAGAACACAGTACCAGATTCTGTCTGCAATTCTCTAATTCTCTTTGATCTGATCATGTTATAATAAAAATATGTAATTGTTCAGGACATCTTATCACACTTTGAAAAGGCCACTGTCCTGCTACCAAGTGACATGTGCACAGGCATAAGAATCAATATTGTTACACAGTTTCTCTACATCTGCTTTCTACTTCTGTGAGATTTTACAAATATTTTAAAATATGAAGTATCACATACATGCAAAATAGTAATGGCGGATTGAATTTTGGTCTCTGGAAGTTTTCTTTTAATTCTGTTAAATCAACTGAATTCTGCAATGACTTCTCAGCAGATCATCCCACAAAAGTCTGATCACTCTAAAGGGTGTTTGCACAGGGCAGGTAGCAACTCAGTAGCATTCGGCAGCTTCTTTGTTCATCACCATCATGTACCATTTCAGTCAGCTTGGAAGATGGGCAGACCAAACTTTTTCCTTATTAAAAAGAACAAAATAGATACATCAGTATTCATCCTTCCAGATGATGAGTTTTTCCTCTAGTGTGATTAGTATCATTTCTGTACTGAAAGCAGCGAATACTTGTCTGTGTAAATTATGGCTGCAAAAAATAAAAGTTTATACTAAGAACCAGATACACTCAGGCCCACTGAGAGGGAGGAATCTGTCTCTGACAGAATAACCATGTTGTATTTTCAGCTATTGCACACATGTACATATTTAGTGTTCTACTGAGCTACACAGTTATTCTAAGTGAAGAAGAAAGCAGTGTGGTTTTTATTCTCTCACGTGTGCTTAGAAGGACGTTTCCCACAGATGTTGCAGAATTTTGTTCCTCTATGGTATACTATTATAGAATACTTCACAAATGAGAACTTGACTCTTACAGTCTCTGACAGAAACAAGCTATTTTGAGGTACTTGCTCATGACCTAGTGGGTGGAAACACATCATTCAATATTTCTTTTGTAGGATGTACAATGCATGCTAAAATTATCTTTGAAGTAATTGTAATAAATTCAGAATTTTGACAGCAACAAAACCCCTAAAGTGACATAGCATATACTATTTCATATATTACTGTCGCCTTTTTTTTCTTTTTTCCTTACATGTTATTGAAACATGACTTTAAACAGTATGGGCTTGATTTTTTTCTTCTTAAATTATGAGGAACTTTGATTTTAGTTAATATTGGATCAGAAAAGATTGATTAAATTCTGAAGTCTTTTCAAGGAGGAAAAGAAAATGATGAGAACTTAATTTACCTTACCTTATTGGCAGACATAGACATGAATTTAACAAAAAACCAAACCCAAACCAAACCACCACCATCACAAAAAAAAAAAACCAAAACCACAACAAAACCACAAAAAACCTATAAACAAACAAACAAACAAACAACANCCTACAACCAACCAACCACCAACCAACCAACCAACACACAAAATTACACCAATAAAAAAACCCCCACAACAGAAATGTCACAAAGGGTGGTCAGTATGTATTTCCTGGCTAACAGAGACATAAGTAAGGAAACAAACCCAAGCCACAAGTGCCCAACCATTTAACCATGTAAGCAAAGAGATTCAGACACTTCAAATGACCACTGACTTGAATAGTTCTGCCTTGGCACATTATTCCAAACTTTTGTGAGACTAACTTTCTGCAGTGCCAGCTACAGAAATATGCTATAATGATCCTATTTACAAATGAATCTTCCTCCAGTAAAAACAGAATGTTGATTAACAAGAATACTACCTCTCATTTCTTCATCAATTAAAAAATCTCACACACTTGAAAGATTTAGTCAAACTCATTCAAAGCAAAGATAGCAGTGTCACACCAGATTTATAATAGAGTGAACTAAAAAGACTTTCTGTCCTTTTTAGTAGCTATTTTATGCTGTAGCACTTATCTTCAGTTCCTGTCTTGTTACCACATTGCCTAGCTGTAAGTGCACAGATGTATAGCTATATCTTTAAGACCAGTGTCATCACAAACATTTTCAAATACAGTTTTAAGAAAGGCATTTGACCCTAACACACTTTGCCAATATCACCCATAGCGCAGAGGCTGAAGTTGAAGTCTAGTTAACCTTCCAGTAACACATGCTGTTCTCACTGCTGGCAATATGTTACAGCACTGGCTTTGCGAACAGTAAATTTTAGAAATCTTATTGAAGAGTCAGATATATTTAGCGTGCTACTGGAAGCTCTGTCCAAGTGATACATTGAGTCATTAGAACAAGCATTACACAGGCTGATTTAGTGGTAAATACAAGTTAATGATGCAAATACTCCCTGGCAAGACAGAGAATTACTTTCTACATTCTTTTTTCCTGATATTACTTTGCAAGCCCCACCTGTAGTCCAGAGGCCTGTGTCTTTGCATGACATACATGTTATACGCATGTCAAAAACTTTAACCAGAAAAATATTAGTTGAAATGGCTGCAATATCTGCAATGGATAACATTTTATACCCTGATAAAGTAAGTGTCACTTACATATATGCAGACATTTTGTTGAAGTCGACTTAATTTAAACCTACATTATGCTGACGTGAACTTTGAAATAGGAAATATAATAACTGTTGTATGATTATTAATTAATATAGAGGGGATGTTGATTGATGAGAAACTCAATATGCAATGGCAATGTGCATTTGCAGCCCAAAAAGCCAACCATATCATGGACTGCATCAAAAGCAGCGTGGCCAGCAAGCCAGAGGAGCTGATTCTGCCCCTCTACTCCATTCTGATGAGACCCCCACCTGAAGTACTGCATCCAGCTCTGAGGCTCTCAGTACAAGAAAGAGTTCTTGGAGCAGGTCCAGAGGAGGGCCATGAAGATAATCAGAGAGCTGGAGCACCTCTCCCATGAGGACAAGTTGAGAGAATTGAAGGGAAGAGTCCAGAGAAACCTTATAGCAGTCTTCCTGTACCTGAAGGGTTTCTTCAAGAAAGCCAGAGAGGGACTTTTTACAAAGGCATGCAATAATGGACAAGGGATGATAGCTTTAAACTGAAAGAAAGTATGTTTAGATTAGATAGTAGGAAGAAATTCCTTACTGTGAGTGGAGTGAGATAGAGGAACAGACTTCTCAGAGAAGTTGCGATTGCCCCAGGCTGGCCTGGATGGGACATGGAGCAGCCTGGTCCAGTGGAAAGTGCCCCTGCCCATGGCACAGAAGTAGATGATCTTTAAGGTCCCTTTGAACCCAAACCATTCTGTGATTCCATGATCTAACATAGCAAGTTAGATATCAGGTATGCTATTCAATATACCTAAAACCAACGCAGAAACTTTCAAAAATATCTTTGCGTGCAAGTGTCCTTCGTTGGTCAATGCAAATATATTTTAAAATACTACTGATGGGCTAAAGTAATGTAATTTTTTACATAAAAGGGAAATTCACCATTTAGAAATTTATATTATTATTAATTCTGCAGTCTTAGAAGTGTAGAAATGGGGGGAATGTGTGTGTAATGTACAATTTGTCCTTGGATATGAGGAAGATATGATTGAATATACATGGTCAGTGTCATATTACAAAAAAAAAAAAAATTGCATCTTTAACAACTTGATATTAAGGAATAGAAAAAAATTTTCTTCTGTTACAGGGGATAAGAAATAAATTGGATTCCTATCAGGGTTTTTAAATATCTTTTGCAGCATTAGTGTTATAAACAAACAAAAACCAACTAAACAAACAAATCCAAATGAGTGTAGATATTAATTATCAAATTTACATTAATTGCTCTCAGCACACAAAGATAATTTTGAACTCATTTATGCCTTGCTGAACACTTGTGAAAAACATATGAGATTGACAGGAAAGACAGAAAGCCAGAATCCTTTTTATGACCCGAGTTACTTTGTTGCCACAAAGAAGAACAGATATGTGTTTTCACTTGTGTTTGAATATGCAAAAAGTTGTCTGTATAGATTAGGAAATTAGGACTACAGAATTCACATTTTTTACTCCCTTATGGTTCTGTGCATGATGGTGTTGTGGAATTCTAAGCAGAAACTTGAGAATAAAATACTAGTCAATCAATAAGCCTACATTACTTCTATGATATATATTGCATTACCTCCAGATATGATGCTTGTTCCTTAAAAATAAGTAAGAAAATATTTGGGGAGTTTTTGTTTAAATTTCTAAGAATTAGCTTATTTTTCTTTTCACAATCTTTTTTCCTGATTATATATCAGACATTATTTGTGAAAAGAAAATCAGTTTAAATTATTAATTCACTTTCTTTCTATTCTTACTAAATATTTTGACCATTCAAACTCCGTTTCCGGAAAACCTGCATGAATTTGAGTAATTATAAATTCTTTTTTAATTTTCAGAGAAGATGTTTTCTACTGAAAAAATCACCATGACTGATCAACCACCATCATGACATATTGAATTTCTGTTGATAAGTATTATCTTTCTATTTTGTCTCAGATTGTGTATTTGTTTTTTATTCAAATAAGTGTTCCAAGCATTTTCTGCTAGTTTTTTAAAATAATTTTTTAGTACAGAAACTACTTCTTCAGCTATGAAATCCACAATTTAAAGGCAAGTTTAAATACAAAATTAAACTTTGTTTGGAGATATTGTTTAAAACTACCAGGCCAACTTTGTCCTTTAATCATCATTAATGTATATTAAAAAAAGAAGTTAAGAAGTTTGCAAAGAAATAAGATTTACTGATAAGATTACTTGCAAAATATTTGTCAGAAACTACGAAAACAACCAACCATCAATTACAGCTGAGTTAAGTCAAGCTTTTGAATCAAATTAATAATTTTCTGAAGTTGAAAGGAAATAACTTGAGTGCTTTGACATCTAGTTAAAGTAATCCTTGAATCAGGAAGAGGAATCCAGGTTCCTCTACTTTCAGGTAAGTGTCCAACAAACCAGGCTACTCTAATGTTACTCCTCTCATTTAGCAATATCTCTTTTACATTAAGCTGCTTAGGATGTGCTTTGATTAAACTAAGTTTGCATTCTTTGGTAAAGATTTTTTCTATAAAGTGCCATCCGTCTCATTCAAAGTACCTTTTAACATATTATGGAATTGTAGCCAGTTGGTGGCATCAGATCCCTCTTACTCCTCATCTTACCTGACCACATCATCAAAACTAAAGATGTGTTTTCTTGCATTACTGAGAACCTTTTTAAGTTGATTTACATCAAATACTTTTTTCCTGTTGGTTCCATGTTCACATTAACTCTCCAGATCTCACATTTTGTGATGCTGTGTAATCACAGAACTCTTCCCATGTTGCTCTTTGAAAATTTGGTTTCTGTCTTTTTACAAAGTGTGCTATGAAGTTTTTCTTTATTCTAGTTTGGTCTCCAACTCTAACTTTTTAAGTGTCATAGAAGACTAATAATGGTGGTTGTAACAAATGTTTCAACCCGTTGAAAATGTCTATTGCTTAGTCAAATAAAAGTTTTGGGGTTTTATTGATTTGTCATCAATAACACATGACTTCATCCAAAGGCTTCATGATAGCTCATTATGCCTGTTAGAACTCAATGCAGTATAAAAAATAGTAAATAACATTCCCATCATGTGTTCTCTTCAATGGCAGTGTTAAAAATATTCCTTAAAAATTAAAATTTTTCTGAGGTTAAAAAAATACAGTATTGTCAAGTTATTACAAGTTAAAGAATTTGTAACACTTTATCCATGATTAATATTACATAGAAGTAATAATTACATCCAAGCTGATACTTTTCCTTTCTTAGATTATTCAGTAGAGTTTGGTTTGCATCATATTCTAATATGCAGAGGGACACAAATGAAGATTTTTGTTAAATTTTAGTCACACCTTTTAGTACCTAACCAAGGCTGAGTATCATTGAAAGCAGTGAAAGGATAAACAAGACAAGAATACTTCAGATAGCAAATCTTCAATTGCAATTTTAATTCCTGTTCAGGTGAGAACTTAGATGTGCAGATCTTTAAAGAAGCCAGGAAGATCACTAGTTTCTTTGATATTTTAGTTTATCTTAGTTTAATTCATATTAATAGATCTTACAGACCTATATCAGCTCCAAACCTCCACTGATGTTTTGTCCCATTGATTTCAGAGGTTGACTCACATCTTTGCATAATGAGGAACTTGGTCTTTGTTGGTCGGATGCTATAGTAAATGCTCTTTCATTGATTTAGATTAATCATACAGAAACTGTATAGATTTTTCTATCTTTTGTAATTATACATAACACTTTGAGATGACCTTAAAACTCAGAGAATCCTACTGTAATCACCTACTTGCTACTGACATTTAAACAAACGCAAAACACTTCACAAAGCTTAGAACATTCTGCAGATTTATTTTCAGAGGTACAAAAAAAATAGTGAAATACTTTTGTGTTTTACATTGAACTTAAAATATTTCTTCCCCACTATGCGCAAATCCACTTTAGAACGCATCTTCCAGTTGGATATTTATGTATTTTGAAATTTCAGTCCCTTGGAGATGAAAGTTACAACCAGAACTAGACCTGGGGAAAAATATTTAATAAATGCAGACAAACACACCATGTATAATGTTTTCAAATAATTGCTGATTTTATACATTAGTTTACATCCAATGATCTGTTTTGTTCAGTCAAGTTAAATAAAAATGAACCTCAAAACTGAATTGGCTGAACTTAATAGACTAGAATTAATTTTATTTTTTTTTTGCTTGTATAGCCAGTCACTGTATAGATAGATCCTTTAATTAAAATATAGCAACCAAACTACTTCATATTTCATCAAACATTCAAAAATTAAAAGACAAATTATATAAATGTTTAGTGAATTATGTTTGTATACAAACCTAAATTTTTGTTTTAAATAATCTTTTTCCTAAGATATGTTAAATGATAACAATTCAGAAAGCCCATTTCTTGACCAGGTCTCAGTCTGGGGATATGACTTGTCCCAAGTCTGACTGAAGGCAGTAAAAAGACAATGACCTCAGGCAGTCGGCAGCTACAGCCTATAATATGGTTTCAATGTTAGTTAAAGTCAAATAAAATAATAATCTAGTTACTTTTTATCACTTACTTTTTATTACTTTTTTATGTGTAATTTCTGAAAAAAACTAAAAGAAGCATTCTAAAGGTTTTTCTCATTAGAACCAGAAATTCTAGAGCAAAAGAGCTGCATAGAGGTAAAATAGCAAATGAAGATCTGTTTCCTGAAATCCAGTGAAAATAATAATGCTAATATATAGGGAAAATTTTAAAGTATAATTTTAAAGACATGTGCAAATATTTAAAGTTATAATGACTAGGCATTCCTGTCCATAGTTTCACAGCTGGTGACTTATTTTCATATATTAATTCCTCATTTTATGATACCCACTTAAGTATCTGACTTGGCTACCACAGTCTGGAATATACATGTTTATTGGCAGAGTTTCATCCATTAAAGCCAAAGAAAAATCTTTTGACCATAAACTTTTTGGTAGGACAATCTGAGAATTTTTCACTGATGTTACATAATGGTAATTTCCATATAAAAGCAAGGAGTTTGCTATTATCTAAATTACCATTTTGTGTATATTCAATTGATTCTACTGCCCTGAAAAGTACAAAGATGTACTTGGTTTTACCACCTTTTCAAAATTAAATTCATCAGCTGTGGTAAGAGCATGACTGGAGATTTGTCACAGACCACTGGAGCATTTAACAGATACTCCACTAACCTTTCTGCTCCATCTGAACCTGAACAGCCTTCTCACAGTGCAATCGATGAAATGAGCCTGCCCATTCCAAACAACTGGTGCAGGGAAACAAAGTTCTGAGTCCTGGAATATTACAAACATTAAAATGTATCAAGTTTTGTCTTTGAAGACACTTGTGGTATGACATTATCTGAAGTTTCACATTTTTACCTGGCAAATTTTCTGCTACAAAGTAATTTAATTATAATTAAAATCAAGCACTAAAAAAATCAATTATGAACTTCAACATTTTAATTTTTATGATTTTTTTGAAAAAGGGAGTCTAAGAGGACTGTAGAAAAAGTTTTTAAAGATTTTGGGTAAGAATTATTTAGAACATTTGTGATGCTCTGTAATCACAGAACATTCTATTGATAACAAGCTCAAAACATTTATAGTAAAGATCTCACTATATTTTTGGTTTGGTACTTTTATGTTTGGTTCTCTTCATTTATGTAAGATTTTCCATGTACATAGTTATTCAGACCCCCTTGAGGTCAATAAGAAAATTTTGCAGAGTTCAAGGGGAAGAAAATTTGGTCTTTTTATGAAGCAAAAGAAGAATGAAGTAGAAAAATAAGGAATGTGTTTTCATATAATTCCATAAAGTACTAGAAATTAAATACTAAATGCCACAGGATAAAGATAATTGCATAGACAACAGGCTTCACAATCAATAGGATCATCTAGAGTGAGTCTACAGGAGGGCCATGAAGATGATATGGGGCTGGAGCACCTCTCCTATGAAGACAGACTGAGAGAGTTGGGCTTATTCAATCTGGAGAAGCAAAGAGTCCAGGGAGACCTTATAGAAGCCTTCCAGTATCTGAAGGGGGCCAACAAGAAAGCTGGAGAGGGACTTTTTACAAAGGCATGTAATAATGGATAAGGGGTGATAGCCTTAAACTGAAAGAGGGCAGGATTAGGTTGGATATTAGGAAGAAATTCTTTACTGTGAGGATGGTGAGGCACTTGAACAGGTTGCCAAGAATATCTGGCAAGAGTATCCAGAAATGTTTCAGGCCAGATTGGATGGGGCTTTGAGCAAGCTGGTGCCCCTGTCTGTGGCAGGGCAATTGGAACTAGATGATCTTTAAGGTCCCTTTGAACCCAACCCATTCTATGATTCTATGATTTAACACTCAGATTGACACTTTTTAGTGATTCTTCCATATCAGCCTGGGTGATAGTTATAACACAATAAGATATGCAGTAACGGCTGTAGAACAGATCTTACATAAACTTTGTTCCTTAGCTAGGGATAATTCAGTTTAGAAAAACTGAGCTATGTATTTCTAGTAATTTTTTAATTTATTTTACATTTCATCAAAATCCAGGCCTCTTAAAATTTGGCACATTTATTTTTACATTAATAAACATACTATTGAGATTTTATAAAAGGAACAAAGCTACAAGGTATAGTAAAACTCACATACATTAAAACTTCACTGGAAACAATAAAGCATAAAGAAAAACAATAATGAATGTCTTATATTGAATCATTATATAAGTTTTGTAAATTTTTCAAGAGTACCTAAATTATTTTTCAAGTTTAATTGGAAGTCAGTATGACGTTGTTTCTCAATGATTAATCATTTTTAAAATTGGAGTACACATCAGTGATGAATAACTGAACATGTTCTAGAAATGAATCACAATACCTTAACATGCAATACAATCATCAGATCGCCTAGCCCAGTTGTTTTCACACAGCTCAATATCTGAATTACTGAGATAAATTCTTTGTGTGTATGTTTTTTAGGTTTTTAAAAGCTTAGACTATTTTTCACTGTCTCCACCATATTTGGCTTTCTGACCAGTGTTTTCTTACATAGTGGTCTCACAGGATCCATGACCTAGTTACAGCGTGGAAGAACCCCAATAGACTCAAGACTGGGATGGTTCTTACCTACAGCATAACAAAAAAATGTCCGAATCACTTCACTTGTGGTGCATGCACAGAGAACAGAGATTTATAAGCTGTGAGACCTAACTCATCATCCATGAGTTGTGCTCAGGCTTTCCAACATAAGGTCAGTTGTGACATTTATTTGCAGTTCCCTGCTCTGCACCACTTCTGTTTGCAGAAGCAGCAGACACAGATGAGCTCTGTGATCTAAACCAAAGATAAATTAATGTCTCTGAACGTTTGGCACACAAGACAACATTTCCAAAAAGAAAACCTTTTATCTAGTTCTAACTTCAAACATTGACCATATGTTTAAGAATAAGACAAGAAAAATATATTGAAACAGTCATATTATGAATGTTGTTGCTTTGTTTTGTTTCCTGGTACTTACTGCATGGGTCACTAACTTCATAAATACCATCCTGATGTGTTTTTATACACTGTCATAGTATTTTCAGTGATGTGACTTCTAGATTGGCTGCCTTTGCAAAGTTGCATCTAGATAGTTGCTATGTTATGTTCACTCTTTCTCCTTTAACCGACAATCATAATATAAGAAAGAGATTTTTTATAATATTTTTTAAATAAATTATTTGGAATGGGGAAGAAAAGAACACAACAATAAGAAGTTGAAGTTGTCAGTATGCCTAAAAGGTGGGCCATTGGCCATGTGTTTGTGTGAATGTACCAGGTTTGAAAAGGTGGATCTTTATTACACACATACTTTATTACATGGATGGGTTGGAAGGATTTGGAATAGACTTTATGTTTTCCAAGTGAGAGCAGGTTGTGGCATTCCACTAGACCCTTTTTAGCCGAAACATCTCAGCGCAGAGTTAATGGCAGTCCAACATGAATTTATCCCACCCACTACACACTACCTCAATAAAATAAACTTGTGTTTTAGTACAGTGTGCATTAGCCATTTCATTAGTATAGCTGAAAGCTGACAAGACATCTTTTGTTGTCTGTACATTTTCTGCTACTTGCCACTTTGCTGAACATGTATGGTTTGCAGACGAACATTGTCTTGCCATTTTTGCTCCTTTTATCATTCTTCTTTTATTCCTGGTTTTCATTTTGCTTTAGGTTTCCTAAAAGAGTTTTCAGTTCTAAAACTCTTGAATTACAGTAATCTCAGTCTAACCCAGCCCACTACAACAGGAGAGAGTTCCTTATTATTTAACTTCCAAACTTGCCTCTTATTTCAAAACAAGTTTCATTTTGAACAAGTTTCTCTACCCTGTTTAGAGCACTGTGCTTTATCTTTCTTCTTTAAATGTTTAACCTAATTTTACTTCTGTTCTGTCACTTCACTCTTCATTTATATCACTTCTGTTCTAGCACTTAATTATTCTCTTTTTTGTGATTCTTAGCACAAATCCATACTTTCATTTGACATTTATGCCCTCGTAATACATAAACATGATATTTCAGTCTCAATTATAATTTTGAAAAGCTTTTAATATATTTTGTCTCAGTAAGTCTTCATTTGTCTGCCCTTAAAGCACCTTAATAATTTTTTTTGTGTTCTTTAATTTCCATGTAATTTGCACAAATGTTATTGAATTGCACATATTTGTCTCCTTGTACTTTCCTGCTCAGTCACCTTCCCTCCATTAATTTTAGGACAATAACTGGAATTCTAAAGTATGAAGTGAGCTTTAAAAGACAAAACAAATTTTTGCATGCACTGCTGTAAATATTTTCTATACACACCATATCAGACTTCTCAGTTTTCCAACTGTGCAACAGTCCAGCATGTTTGTACTTGGAAATATCAAGGAACAAAGCTTGCTTGTACCTTGGGGACAGTGCGCTTCATTGTCACCTTTTACATTTTGAAAAAACTTCCTTTTTGTTCCATCTTAATAATGACATACAATGACCTACATTAGCAATAGGGAGCAGTGCAACAGTAGCATTTTCCTTGTATATATATTTTTCTTCAAACACTTAAGTGAACTGTATATTTATGATTTACTTGTGGCCTGCAGAGAAGCCTGAAGTGCGTTTTTCACTGAATAATCTCAGTCTTGCAGAGAAAAAAAAAAGGTGTGCTGTAACTTAGAATGAGGCTGAAAAGGAAAAGATAAAAGTTATAAAGTCCTCTATGAAGTAGTGACCATTTTATCTGTTTTTCAAAATTTAACACTCAAATAGTCCTCTGTATGCAGGTTTGAAGTGGTATAAAAACTCATTTTTAGTGGAGAACGTATGGGTTCCTTGGCTGTGAGATACATTTGAGTTAAGGCTGAGAGAAACAAAATTTTCATAGCTGTTGTCATAGGGGGTCTGGGAAGCATTTTCCCAGGCCAGCCAAGACTGATATTCAGGTGATCCTCAGAGGAATAATTAATCTCTGGAGAAAGCAGGGACCATAGCCAAGCTATGGCTAGGGCTGAGTTGTAGAATCTAGAGCTACAGCAGGAAGGGCTGGGAAGAGCCTTCCAAAGTAATCGTAGGCTTGATACTCATGTCTTGGCTGAAGGATTCCAAGTTTGGCACTTGCCTTGGGGATCAAGGGGTTGATCCACACCAGAAATTATATAACCTCATGTATATCTGCCCTTATGTCTCTCTCCCAGCAGTGACATGCAGCAGCTGCACAATCAAACAGCAATAACTGTTATAACAAGGTAGAAGTTATAACTCATTACATTGCGTAAGAACTTCCCACTTACATATTTTTTACTCACACCTAAACACATAGCAGACATCTTGTGTTCATGGACCTGCATGGCAACTCTGAACCAAGATTTTGCTTGAGGTGCTTAAGTTTTTGGACTCAGTCATGAGTCAGCTTGGACTGACCATGAAAAGGGACAAGAAGATGACAGTGACAAGGCCATTTAAAAAGTAACAGCTTATTTTTTTCTGGTTTGTTTTTTTTTTTTTTCAGAATATAGCGACTAGGTAGTTTTTTTTGTCAGCACTACCCTGATAATAAAAAACTTCTGTTCTTCTTGGCATTTATGTTCTTTCATATCTCCTTTATAACTGCCTATATACACATGCATGTAAAATGTCTACAGTCAAAATTTCTGTCAAAATGTGCACCAGCTAGGATGCATTATAATTACAACTGTCAATAGGTGTTTAAATTCTTTCATATTTAAGTTCAGATGCTTTCACTGACCTGCAACTATGAAGCACGTTTTTCTTTTGATGGTGGTAAACATAACTGAAATTTTAAGAAAACTAAGTGGTGCTCTGTAGCACTAGCAGAGTAGGGTGAAATACTTTTCTTCTCTCTCTGTAACATCAGATATAACACTCATAAGAACTATAAAAAGAGTTTGATAAACTAATTGTCAAGGTAGTATAACAGAAATTGTAAAAGGACACAAAATATTTAACCTTTGCCTTGACTGGAATGTGCTATATTGTATTGCTTTTGTTGTTGTTGCTGTTTTTGTTTGTTTGTGCGTTTGCTATTTTGTTTCAACAAGCTTAGATACGCTGCACTAATATTGTCAAAATGAAAAGTTTACTTCTCAGGCAACCAGAATGTATTTGCTCTTTGCTCCTAATCAATACTCAAAGGTTAAAGGGCCTTTTAACACAATGGAAGAAAATTAAAAGCAAGCATAAATCTATCATTCCTGCTAAATGTTGCAATTTATAGGAGCTAATGGATTTATTCTTTTTCTCCCTGCATAAAATGCATCTTTTCAGAGCATGGTTACCATTCCCTTATTAAGAATTCACAAATGTGCCATGTAAATGTACATAATTTATTCCCATCATATTGAAGGTCTGGGAATTTTGCCAGTGAATGAAACATTGTATTCCATAGGAACAAGAAACAGAATACTTCTATGTCTGATATGAGAGATTCATTCCTTAAACTGACATAGTCATAAATCTAAATTAGAGCAAACAGTGCAGTCAGGTTAATATCTAATCGGTCTTTCAGCTTGGGATTTCAGAGGCTTGAAATGGTGATTACTTAGTAAGGCAAAGAATATCCAAACCTTTAAAGGCAGATATAAATGAGCTTTGTTGTCAACCTACTTTCCTCTTTGGAAAACAGAAGCTGGTGTTGCCACTAATCTCTGCTTTTTTATGTGTACCAGAAGGCAAGTTTAGGACTTTGATGACTTAAGAGGGTTTTTATCATGTTAGAATTGCCAACAGCTGACTTAGTGCAGAGCCAGGGAATGAGGCAGACATACAACCAGATGGAAGAGTAATCTCAGGGGGATTGACCTTACAGGAAAAATTAAAAATAAAATTAAAAAAAAAGTGTTTCAATATCTCTGGATTCTGGCAGTATGACCAGAGCATCATATGCCTGTGTCCTTCCAAAAATCCCATCAAGGTTTCACATACACTTCAATAGCAATAAGCCCATGTCACAGGCTGTATTAATTTCTACCTGGAGAATGACAGCATGTCACTCCTTTTTATTTGATGGTGACACAAAAAGCAGTCAGAACATAATCTGGAGTTCTGGCCTCTCATACTTGTGCCTTCTTTTGTTTCACATATGCTGTAGCAAACTGGTTTTCTGTCGTATGCCCCAGTTGTCTAATGTAAAATAGAATCAAACTGAAGAAACTCAGTAGAAGACACTGATGCCTGACTCAGAGGCTCATATTTTACAATTATCTTAGTATTTGTGGCCTCCTTAAACTACAGAGATTCTTGTAGGGACTCTAGAAGCCAAGTAGATAACAGTTAGTATAGAAATCTGGCTTTAATCTATTGGGGAATGAAAACATATCAGAGACACACTTAAGTTATTCCTGCCCACTATAATCTTAAACAAACACTCACTCCCCTTACTGATCTTCCCACTTTGTGAGAATTTGCCTTTAAAGCTTTCACTGTCATCCCTCTGCATTGTGCCCATGGGAATAAATTAACAACATGGTTGGTTTTGTAGGATAAAGTAATGCACATATCATGCCATTGAAACATTCAATGAACTCCACAGAAAAATATGCACTCTGATTTATGTCTTCTGAGGTTAAAAATTTTGTTTTCTTAAGAAAAAAAAAGAAAAGAAAAAATAGTTGATATTCCAAGATATTTAAAATACACCTTAAAGAAACACATCAAAATATGAAGGTGGAAAGAATTTTAAAGTTCAAGGTAGACTTTTTAACTTTTTCTCTCTGATCAACATATTTTAATTTAAAGTTAATTCTAAAAAATACTCTATCTTACAAATATTATTTAGGAGTTTTGAAAGTCGTAGAAAACATGAAGATCCCTGGAAGTGTTCAAGAAATGACTGGACTTGGCATTTGGGGCTATGGTTTAGTTGTCATGGTGGTGTTTGGTCAAACGTTGGACTCAATGACCTTGGAGGTCCTTTTCAACCTTAATGATTCTATGATTCTATAGGCTAATTCTTGGGATAAAATTTGAAGAGTTAGTTATGAAAGAGTAAATTGTGTATCTCTGCTCTGAAAATTTGAAGTGTATGGTATTTTACCCAGGATTTTCTTGTTTTCTGTAAAACTTTTTTTCTTTGATTTGTTCTTTTGGTTCTGTGGTTGATAAAATTCTATGTCTTTTTCCATCATAAAAAGTAATAATGTTAACATTCACTCATGACTTGAAAATTTCAGTTCAAAGACCAATGGATAAGACACAAGAATCTCTTCCACTTAGCCTGGTGGTATTTAAAATCTATTTTGAGAGTTTCAAAATATTCCAACTAATTTAAATATCACCCTCTGCTAGATGTTGTAGAGTATTTAACAGCAGTTATTGGACAGTGAACTTACATCTAAAAAGAATGATAGAAGCAGTAGAAATAAAAATAGAATAAAAAATAGAGAGAAAGAGAAAGAGAGAGAGAAAGGAAGAGAGAAAGAAAGAAAGAGAGAAAGACAAAAAGAAAAAAAGTAACTCGTAAAAGTTCACTTGGTCTTTTTTTATGTTTCTTCTATCTTTATGTTTGTCTCAAATCATTAATCAAAGCCACTTCCCTACTAGTAGGTTGGAAGAAGAATTTAGTTGTTGAGCTATATCTTAAGCATGTGCTGATAGATAGTGAATGAGACCTCAACATGAGCTGTGTTCAGTTACTGACTGTATCACAAAACACAAAGGAGCTGCTAACAACCACAACACAGCCTTACCTGAAGACTGAAGTTGTTGCTGAAAGAGTCAAGATCCTGCATGAGGTCAGCCTTGTAGTCTGTCACAGAAGCAATGCAGATGAAGCATAGAAGACACATACTAAAAGGCTATTAACAAGCCACTAGATACAACTTGCTGGCTTTTAAAAACCCAGTTCAACATAGTTCAGCAACACAACCTTGATTTGACAGAGTCAGCGATGTAAGGAACTTCTAAAAATGTAATAAACTAAAAATTAAAAGGCCCAAAACATTGATAATGGCTGTCATCAAAATAACAGCAACCTGATAAATATCTAATAAAACACATAAGTCTAGTAGTTTGACAGTGCAGGAGAATGATTTTGTACTCTGTACTCACTGGATCTAATACAAACTCCCTTCTCTCAGTCAAAAAGGGCAGTCAAAGCTGTGAGAGCTCTCAAATGGCTCTCCTCACATGAGCACAAATGTTTTCTTGATATCCAGATCTTCCTCAGTGGATGACAGTTTTGGTCCCAATTGGACACCTTTTTAAATCACTTGATTTTTTTGATAACCTGCACTTCTACCATTTGAAAACACATTATGAAAAGGACTACTTAATAACCTAACCCAGAATCAACTCTGACTTCTGAAAGCTTACAATTTAAAATGTTACAAAAGATTACAAACAAAAATTACATTACATCTCATGACTTGATATAAAAAGAAGAGTAGCTGTGAAACAAAAATATAAGGAATCTCTTGATTCGTTTCTATAGGAAGGAACCACATACTTAAATCCCTTTCATCTCTAGTTCAGATTTCATTTCTAATTCAACAAATAGAACATTAAAAAAGCTAAAATAGAAAATTGTGCCCATTATCAAGCAGATGAGATTATTTATATATCTGCTTCTGGCTCCAGCAGATGAACTGATGTCCGTACATGAAGAATACATGTAAATTATTGTAATCTGAGAAGATTTATAAATGAGAAATCTCAGAATTTCAAAGAAGCCATGATATCTGTGTGTGCACAAATATTTTGGATGCAGCAATATTAATATGTCTCAGAGAACCCTCTTGTCAAAAAACCAGATATGTAGTATTGTCTGATGAAAAGCTAGTAGAAAGATTGTTTATGTTTTCCAATTTAATTGCTTGTAAAACTGAATCAGTATTCATCATACTAGCCAGAAAATAGGTAAATGAAATCAAGAAAGTCTACAGTAGAAAAAGCATTATAGCATTAAATTCATACCGCTGAAACCTAGACAGCAGTCAGTGCTTATTTGAAAATCCATTTTGCTTCCTTTCATATGCATATGGTTACAACTTGCTTTTCAAATAAATCTGATCAACATTTTGTGGCATTTGAACATTTTCCCATCTGGTGGATTGTTCATAAAACTCATTTTCCCTGATTTAGTGAGGGTAGGAACACACCAGCCTGAATGGTTTTAGATTTACATTTGGAACTTCTGGGTTTTTGCAATCCTTCATATGTCCCATAATATGTTCCTAATTTTACAACAGATTAATTTATCTCTTAAAGCTAATAAGCCAGGTGTCATGGTGCTTGACTATTCTTTGCTCCATTATAGTATTTTATTGTGAAGGGTCATAGTCATTGAGTCTCTGTGTATTTTATATCAAAAGATGGAATGACTTTAATTTTTAGAGGCATTTTACATCTTTACTGTAATGCTCAACCCTCTAAAATGAGTCTGACTATCCCCAGAAGTATTAATTAGTCCACATGCAGCTCTTACTTGCTTTGCAAAAAATACTGCTTGCAACTATAATGGTCCAAACTAAGTGATATTTTTTTAAAATTAAATTAAGGCATTAGTATTTCCTGTACTGATTTTTACTTCAACAGTCTTAGTGCTCAGTGACCTTCAAAAACTTGCACAGTGCAGCAATTAAGGCAACAAAGAAATGTCTTGATAAATATCTCAGCCCCACACCTGTGATAAGTTGTGAACACCACTCTTCCCAATCGCTAGAAAGTGTAGAAACCAGATAAATACAGTGTTCTGTTCAAACCCTAAATCTGTCCACTAGTTCGCAGAAAACAGACAAAAAGATTAAACTCATTATCTTTGAATGGCCAAATGGCCAAAAATGGTATGTGTCTCCTTCTGATACTTGAATGCAAAATATTTTCATTAGCCTGCAACTGATCAACCTGAGCTAACATAACGTTTCCCATCATCGCTTTTATCCTCAGTAATTTTCTTTCCAGGAGAGTGGTATATTTCTGAATTTCTTCTTGTCTTGACATTGTACAAGGCTGACAATGCTGCCCAGGCTGCCATCCTCCCACATGGCTGTCAGTGATCAGAGCAGACCCAAAAAATATTACTTTCCCTTATTAAATGGCCTATACTAGGTGCCACTTCACATTATCGAAACATCAGTTATGGTAGAACCCTTGTGGTGTACAGGATTCTGCTGAAGCAAATGAAGTAAAATAAACTTCTCTGTCAGGCCACTAGAAAAAATGCTAAATTTATTTCAGTATTTTTCCTTTGCTTTTCAGATACTACTCAGTTCTTTGACACCATTTAAAATTATTTCCTTACTCCATTATGTAGCATTTAAAACCATCTCCCCACAATAATGCTGGTAATATTTGCTTTAAAGAACAATATCAGACATTTTCAGCTACTGTACATCAGACCTGTGTAAAAGACTTCAACATTTTAATATAAGAAACCTCCCTCATATTTTTGGTAAATGTTCTCTAACTTAATTCTTTCTCTGCAGGCTTATGAATATTGCTGGGTTTCCATATTTTCATCCAATATGCATTCTAGTTTATTCATGCAGCAGACCCCAACAGGTTGGATGTAGGAAACAGAAGCTTCACACAATAATAAAGGCTTTTGGATGAAAGCCTCTTGCTCAATGGAAAGCTGCTGTAGTTGTTTAGTGGCTGTTGATAAAAAGTATGACCAATACCACCCCATATTTTTAAATGAAAGTGATAATGGCAACTATGTCCTCTGTTAATCTGATTGTTGATGGGTTGTAGAAAATGTGGTGTGCACATAAAACAGATTGAGCTCCACAGATATTGCAGCTGGGAGAGAGGCATAAAGCGGATCACATGCAAGCTGCTGTGTCAGACACTCAGTTTCTCAGATCAAGCAACCTGGACATGTACTCCATAAGAATTATAAATACCTAGAGAATTGAAAAGATTAAAGTATTGATGTGTATGGATGCCCTGAAGACTGAGCCGTGAGGCAGATTTTGAACTAGTCTTATGTGTCACTTGGACACATGCATGTAAGTAATACTTTAGATATCAGTAGTCTTTATATATTTCCCAAAATCTGTTATTTGAGGGGATTTAAGCTTCTAGGCACTCTTACTTTGAAAATCCTACTCTATTAGTCATTGGTTATATTTCATGACAACTCTGTGTTCTATTTAAGCACCGTTTTATTTTCCCAAACTTTAACAGGCTGGTGATTGTCGGGGATGTTAAGCTGGAGAACAGTTGAAGGACAGCTACATTTAGATCTTAAATCTCGCTTATGAGGCAAGATAAAGCTTTAAAGAAGATAAATAAATCCCAAAAAAGGCAATAAAAGATAATTTAATTAGAGACCTGGCAACAAAATATGGTTTTTATAACATCATGCACTGATAAGTACTCCTTCACCTTTCTCTGCATAGGAGGTTGCCAGTTTTACATCCAAGAATTTCTTGGCGTCACTGAGCAAAAAACTCACACATTTAATACAGACCAAGGATGAAGGCAGTTTAGCAGGATTAAGTATTAACACATCAAAACCTCTTGAAGTATATTTCTTCCTTTCATAAAGCAAATTAATGCAGGTAGTCATTATAGAAACAGGTATATTAAACCAGAATCAAGATCATACATCAAATCTCATTGCAAATCTCAAGGAATATGCCTTTACAATAATATATGGCTTGACCTTCAGCTCCAAATATCTATTAGACATTTCTAACTGCCATTCATTCTAAATTAGTAAAGTATACAAAGTGATTTTCTCTTGTGAATTGACATGGTCTGGATAATCACCAAAAATATGACTATCTTATTAAATACCTAATCTGCTTTTCCTTGATAATAATTCTTTACACTTAACTTACAATTTATATTTTCAAAGAGATCCACTAAATACTATTCAGTTCTTCCTCTCTAAATAGAGGGAAAAGCTAGTTTTCACTTGGGAGATACTGTATATGCAAATCGGACAGGACAGTCAGTTAGGTTCTAGTACTGAAAGCTAGTTGTTTCTTAAGATATTTTTATAAGTTCTTATAGTATATAACCTAGTAACTTTTGCAGGTATTATAAGATATGAAATTAATTCAAAGCAATTGGCCAAAGCTAGGTGGTGAGTGAGGAACAAATACATCCTGTTCACTTCTCCACTGTTTGCCTTACTGGGTAATTTAGATAAAAACAAGTCTTGATCTCTTATCTTCTTATTTTGGGGAGGTACAGCCTCAAAAGCCCAAGTAAGTGGTAGTATCTAATTTAATTTCTCAGACAAAATAAAGACAGGAGAAAAAAATGCTTTCCTTTTTTATAATTGCAACCGTTGCTTGATTTATTTAGTACCCAGTTTCCTGGAGAGACCAGCACAGTGGACAAACAATACCAAGCAATTTATTATTATTTATTATAAAACAAGCAATTTATTATTATTAGTTGTAATTTCAGGGGCTTATCTTCTTATTAGAACTTTTTATGTAGAAAACGTCACTAATCTTCCATTTTCCTGGAGACTCCTTATCTGAAAATGCACTACAAATCTCTCCCTGCCTGCAACTCTTGGCTTCTTATGGGTTTCTATGATTAAAACTTGTATTTTACTATCATCTCAGGCCCTGGACTTCCAGGCCCAGATCTGAGGCAGGACAGCCTAGGTGTTAGGTACTGATATTTGGTTTCCCACCTTGAGTCTCAAATCAGCTATTTGTTGCCTCCTATCTTTCACAAACCCTCTGGGAATGTGTCTAAATCTGTGGATACAGTGGATTTTTTTTGTCTCACGGGATTTTTTGACAGCTAAAAAAAAGTAATATCCAGTTCTTCTAAAGGAATTTTGGTTTCACACATGTTACTTAGAGATATAGCATATGCTAAGTCTAATAAGTCTGCAGGATAAAACAAGATAATTAGAGCAGACACGCCTTTTCTTTCCTCCATGATCCAGAAACCCTTTAGTTTTAATCAGTACTGCTAATGATCCTATTCCCTTCCTGTGTCCAACCCTCTCTGTGGCCACACACTCTTATACCCCTCTCTATTATGGCCTTTCATCCAGCATGTTTGTACTTTTAACTTGTCTGAAAAATGTTATTATAGAGTATTATAGGAAACTTAGTCTGCAAACTTCAATTTAGAACCTTTAATTCAGTAATTATGCTACTTTCAGGTAGCAACTCACTGGCCTGTGTCCCCTGAAAGACCCTGTGCTGGTGGAAAAGCCCCCCAGCGTTGCCTCCTCGTGTCCTCAGCTTACACGCCTTAAGCCACGGCGTTTAGGGTGGTTGTATTTACTTTGGAGCTGGGCAATAGTTGAGGCAATTACCTCATCCATTGTCAACATTTAATAAGTATGAAAAAATCCTCAAAGTTCTTGTGCAAAAGCTCTTTGAAAAGAAATCATAGCATTTTATCAGATCCATAATGACACTTAAAGGCTTTTAATTTCTGGAATATTCAGTTATATAATTACTATCTTAATACAACACAAGAGATACTTGTTTTTCTGGTTTGGGACTCAGCCCATGGGAATATAAATTTAAATCATAATAATGAAGTAACCATAAAATGTTCAGTACTGTACCGTTTTAAGAGGCAGAACAAAACTGACATTATTCTTTGGCCCCCACCTGCAAAAGGCACATGAATGCAGATTTGATCCTTAACTTCTTGTGTATTTCACTGAGGAAAAATCAGTTTTTGGTGTAAGAACACAGGAACTGTGGAGCAGTTGTAAGCAGTAAGACCAGATACTTTTGTCCAGTATTTTGTCCCATGATGTGGGATATTGATTAAATATTTTTCAAACAATTTTATGTAGAGTCTATTTTCATACTAGCTCTCTGAAATGACAGCTCCATATTTTTACCTCTACATATGAAATCTTCACTGCAAATTGTTACTTTTTTCACATATTTAGCATAGAATAAAAGAGCATATCTTGCTAAACCATAAACTGTTGCTGTGCAATCTTTCATTATACAACAAAAGTAAAAAAACAATTATGAAAGACAACAAAGGAATGAAATAATTTCTAACATTCAGTAAAAACAATTCTCTTCAGATAAAAATCAGTATGTTATTCTGGTAAAATATTTAATATGTAAGAGGCAAAACAATTCTCAATGTTTAGAATAAGAAAGCAGCAGATCAAGATAAATTCCGGTTCTAGATAATCCGTTCAAAACAGATTTGCTCAACATGGTTCAGAACACATGTGTGTTTCTACAGCAAAAGTGGTATGGTTCTGTTTATTTGATAAAGCCGTCAGTCTTGATCAGTAATAACTCTAAGGCTTAGGTAAATACTTGTCAATGAAAATGTCCTTCTGGATGATTATCTCTGTAGAATAAGTACTCCATGTCTCCACAGTACACGAGCAAAACTATATATCTGTGAGACATGCAGGGTGAGAGTAGAGACATTATAATTAATTCCTTCTGAACAGCACTGGAAATACTTCAAGGTTGTTTGCTGCCTGCAGACTTGTCAGTTTCTCCATGTAACATATCACAAGGGAGGGATTTTTGAAGAAATACCCGCACTCAAAAGAAAAAAAAAATCAATATGATGTATGACTGTAATCTCTGCTTTGCAGATGTTAATGCCCTGTTTTTGACAGTAAGAGAGAGGAAAAAAAACATAGCTAAAGAAGGCAAAGCTGGTCAGTTCACAGTACAAAAGCTGTGTGCTGTGCAATATTGGTGTTAAAACTATTACATAACTTGAACAGATGGAGTGCTTTACACAGTCCCTCCCTCCCCTGCCCTGCTCCCCCCCAAGAAAAAATGTTGCAAACCTGAAAATTTTCACATCAAGTCTAACCTTCTTAGGCTGCTGCACACAGTCCAAAAGTTGTGCAATATGGGATAATTTCAAAAGGCTAAATACCATAAAAGTGTCTTCCATAAACTGTTAGATGTAGTGCTACTAGGATAGTACCTAGAGGATATAATCCCAGGTTATGCTCATCAGAAACAAGCTTGCTCTAATAATGTCATGATTCTGAAATCTGCTTGTTGAAAAAACCTTCAAGTTCTGCTTGCAAAACAAGCTGTATATTACTGTCTTCTGCCATCTATTCTACCATCTATTCTACCAAGAAACTTCATTTCTGAGGAACTTTTGCTTTAATAAAAGTTAAAGCAGAAATGTTTCAGGGAATGAGGCATGAACCCCAAGACCTGAACACTTGAACCAACCACTTGACCAACAGCCTTGGGCATATTATTTTGCAGATCCCTTTGCCTGCATGAAGTGAGATTGACGGAGTAGTGTTGCAAACTTTGTGTGAAATTAAATTTCACTTAACAGAGGAATAAGTAAATAAATATATAAAGAAGAAATAAATGATTTTTGACTTATGAAAAAAAAATGGCCCTTTTTTCAATTTGTTTTAGAATAAAAATGTTTAGCTTTTTTGCTTTTGTTTGCTGTTTTATACAAAGCATGAAAATATGCATAGGCCAACATGGATATGGGCTGCATTGAAGCAAGACCATACATGTTTTTTAAAGTGTTACAAAATGGCAGAACAAAGTTTTGTCCTCTGTCTTTAATTGGGTCAGGAACTTTACTGTTGAAGAGGAAATGAAATGTAAAAGGTATATTAAGCACATAAAAATCTCAAATCAGTAAGATATTTATTAAAAATGGAAAATTACAGACTACTAATGTTCTTACTGAGGGAAAAAGTCAAAGGAAAAATATAATACATACATTATGTAAGCAGGTAGAATGATGGAAAGCCTCTGTAGCTTCATTAGATGAATATAAAAGTAGAGGTGTGCAGAGTAAAAAAAAAGCAGAATTGTAACTTTCTCTTTCTTTCTTTCTTTCTTTCTTTCTTTCTTTCTTTCTTTCTTTCTTTCTTTCTTTCTTTCTTTCTTTCTTTCTTTCTTTCTTTCTTTCTTTCTTTCTTTCTTTCTTTCTTTCTTTCTTTCTTTCTTTCTTTCTTTCTTTCTTTCTTTCTTTCTTTCTTTCTTTCTTTCTTTCTTTCTTTCTTTCTTTCTTTCTTTCTTTCTTTCTTTCTTTCTTTCTTTCTTTCTTTCTTTCTTTCTTTCTTTCTTTCCCAAGCAGGTAGTTGTTTAATTGTTTCATGTTGAATGAATCCTCACTCTGAGACAATCTTTTCAGCTGTTCGACACAAAGTTAAAAGCATTTCTCATCAAGACAAACATTAATTGGACTCTCACATCCCCATGTGTGCAAAATGCTGGAAGCTGAGTCAGCTTTAATTGCTTTGTACATTTTGGAAGTATTGTATAAACCTTAGACCTCTGGCTTAGTGTCATCTCAGAGGTGATTTACAAAACAAACTACTTCACTGCTGAAAGTGCAATTAAAAGGCAAAACTGCAAGTTAATGCCTGTAAAAATTGGGATTTTCTACTGATACACAATCTGTGCTCACCAACTGATACTTCAAATTATACAGCTTTTCTATCAAATGGTACTCTAACATTCTTTAAAATACTGGAGTACTTTCCATGTGACAGACATGGAACCTTTCTCTGACTGCATACTGCTAGAAGTTTAAATTTTTTATAACCTGACAAAGAGTATGCAGACCTTGGTAATGTGAAATGGACCATATTATGTCACCAGAACTTGGACAATTACTAGACAGCATTTAGCATAGTCCTTCATTTATACTAACTCCTCATCTTTGTCTCTATTTCTGCATATAACTGTATCAAACACAGGGGAAACCAGGATTTTGACAGACTGAGTAACATTGTAATAAGTCAGAGTGTTATCACATCAGAGCTTAAACAGGGTGGAAAGGGAAGAAGGGGAAGGTATATGCAAAGGATTTACACATTAAATAAACCCTGCTACAAAAGCATGTGCCTCCCACACATAGTATAGAGCCAAAAAAATCACACGTGCATGCTGAAGGTATTGGTTAAGCCTGATATTCAAGTGTCATGACTGCATTTCTGAATCCTTGACTGCAATACTGTTACCCTGCAACATATTTCAACATTTTGATGTACTTTTCTGCTCCCCTTCAGGAGCTGTGAAAAGTTTGTACAAGTTTGTACAAAAGTTGCCAGAAAACAGAAAACTATTGGACACAAGAGACTGCACTGCAGTTTGAGCTTCCTCAGAAAGATTATACAGCAGCAAAGATTCACATTCAACCCCCCCTAATTTTGGGTTGCTGACTGAGGGGTTCTGTAGCTGAGGGCTGCTGTAACTGTCAGCAGAGAAACAGGAGCTCCCAGGACACTGTTTTAGACCATCAGCTAAAGTGAGAGATTACAGCAGTTGTACTTTGCCGTGTTTCAGCCTCAGCCAGCAGCCTACACAGCCACGCACTCACTCTTCCAGCAATTGGATTGGGGAGAGAACCAGAAGGGCAAAAGCTGAAAAGCTGATGGGTTGAGATAAAGATAGGTTAATAGGAAAAGAATGAGCTACGCAAGCAAGCAAAGCGAAAACAAGGAATTAATTCACTGCTTCCCATGGGCACATTGGTGTTCAGGCACCCCCAGGAGAGCAGGGTCCTATCACTTGTAGAGGTTAACTCTACCTCAGCCAAAACCAGCACAACTCCTTATGTAGGTACCTTGGTGAAAATGTAACTATACCTTAAAACTGAGGCACCATACTGGTAAGCTTTTGGAATACAACAAGCTCAAGAGTTTCCAGCCAAATACAGAGGTTCCGTCAGTGTCACAAAGGAATTAGTGGCTTCATAGAGCGGATTCACAACATTCCAAATGTTGGAAAAAGGAGGTGGGTAAAACAGGCAACAAGAAATGCTTCAGACAGGGATGTGACCTGAAAGAAATTAATCCTATTCTTTCTTTGTCTCAAGCACACTTTCCAGGGCTGCAGAGAAGTGCCTCCTACTAGTACTGGAAAAACCTTGAATTGCCATGGAAAATTAGACAACTAGGTCGTTCCTTATAAAAGTAAGGAAGACATTTTTTTTCTTTAAAAATATACCTGAAGCAGAATACAGTGAAAGTAGCTACCCTGTATTTAGTCATTCTATGATTATAATACTTCACCAAGATATGAAGTACTAGAAGTCAAAGTTTCCATTTCCTGGAATGAGGATTGAAATTTCAATCTCTTTCTTTTCAAGAAAGTTCCTGAACCAAGTGTAATCTATGCTGTTTGGGAAAAAAAAAAAAGATGACAAGAAGTAATTTAATTTTTGTTATTGAAGTTATTCCATATTCTGTGGATTAATTAGATGTTTGGAGGGAAAGAGAGAAAAAGCTAGAACAAGAAATAATATGTCTCTTTAGCCTGATGGACAAAAATCTCTCTTGGGAAAGTGGAGCTGCAGATTATGGTCTCTGCTCTTACATAAACAGTTATTGGAGCATGTCACATTTCAGCTAGCAAAATCACCAAGACAGCAGGGCGTTTTATTAGGGAGGAGAAAAACAATGTTTAATCTGTCAAAGTGGAACATCTGGTCACTTTTGCTTATATTTTCTGATGCTGGATTAATATCATCACACATTTAATGTTGGTGCATTTAAACTCTAATCTAATTAGATTTTGAAACTATTCTGTGCCACTAAACCAAAATGCCAAAATATTGTTTTTGTTTGCAGTCATAAGCTGCTGCTTTTACTGATATTGTGTCATTGTAGCCCTCTTTCCTTCACCAAGGTCCCATCATCCTACAGCAACTAGCAGGAGGGTTCTAATCCTCTGCAGTATCACTTCAATTTTCTCATTACAAAAATTGGCTTCATCTTCCTGGCTTAGGCAAACCCAGTGTCGCTCAGACCTCAGGGGCCACAGATTGGGAGCAGCAAGAGCAGAAGAAGTGCCAAATACAACAGCAGACAGATACTTTAGCAACAGCTGTCTGATTTTGTGTGCTCCGCCTGGATATCAGTTTAAATGCTCCAGCTTAGCCAGCATGAGGTGTTTGTCCCCACCACACATTATTGAGCCAAGTAAAAGGATGATCTTTAGAAGGAAGCAGCAAGCAATGTCATAACAGCTCTGCAGATTGTTAGCATCTTTATATATTCTCAAAAGCAGTGAAAGAGTAACCAGCATAATGATAAAAGAGTAACGATATAGTTACACAGTTACAAACCCAAATAATCTTAAAATCATGCCTTGTATTTGTACTGAGGCTTATATGCAGTGCGTGTCAGCCACTATTTTTAAGTTTCATAGCACATCTGAGAAGAAAGCAAGTTTCATTAGCCTGATTATGACCATAAGAAAACTGAAACAGAGAAGTCAATCTTTCATGCAGTGTCGATGAGCAATTAAATCACACAGTGGAAAAGAGCAGTCAACTCTTCTTACTCATAGCTTTGTGCTCTAACCACTCTTCTATTCAAGGAACTGAATGGGTCATTTATTCCTGAATTTATTCTATTTCATTTATTCCACTTCAGTATTCACATGCAGCTTTGTGTACAAAAAGAAATTAAAACCAGGAATTCCTATTGAATTCCTCCAATTGTGTGAGTCTAGGAAGGTACAGGGCTTCCTCCACCCTGAACTCAGAGTACTTATGTGCTGAACCACATAATCATAGAATTATGATTATGGATGGAAGGGGGATGGAAGGGGTCTTTAAAGGTCATCTGGTCCAACCCCCCTGCAATGAGCAGGGACATCTTCAACCACAGCAAGTTGCTCAGAGTCTTATTCAACTTGACCTTGAATATTTCCAGGTATGGGGCATCTATGACATCTTCGAGTAGCCTGTTCCAGCGTTTCACTACTACCATAAAAAAAAAAATAAAAAAATTCTTTATATCTAAACTATATTGATTCTCTTTCAGTTTAAAACCATTACCCCTCATCCTGCCACAGCAAGCTCTGATAAAAAGTGTTGGAATCTGAAAATCAGCTATCAGCAGGAGAGCTGACAGGATTAAATCAGGAAGCCATGGACGCAGGAGCTAAGAAACTCTTTGCTGTGAGAACCAAAAGCGGTGATGCTGTCAGACATGTAGAGGCCCCCTATTGTTTTGTGCCTCCAGGTTGTTCCTCCCTGCAGGAGAATATTAACCAGTTTATGTAAATGTAACCAAAAATTCTATAATCCCTTAGTTAACATAACCTGTCCCCTAATTAACATAAGCCATCCCCCTCATTAACGTACCCCGCCCACCAGTCCCATATGTTGTGAATTGTGTGTTCAATAGAGCATTCTAGTTTGCACCCCCAAAACTGGAATTGTTTAGTTTAGACCTCCACAAAAAAATTTTTCTCCATCTTTCTGACAGTCCCCCTTTAAGTACTGAAAGGCTGCAACAACATCTCTCCAGAGCCTCCTACAGAGTGAACAACACCAACCCTCTCATCCTTTCCTCTTAGAAGTTCACCAACCTTGTCACTCTCCTCTGGACCACCCACCACCCCAACCCAGCAGGTCCATGCCTTTTCTTAATAATAAGTGTGACTTTATAAGTTAGGTAATTTTATACCATTTCCCTTGGCATCTCCTAGATCTGCAAAATAAAATTGCAATTAGCATTAGTACTTCTTCTTTGGAATAAAAACTGAAAAACAGAAGATACATGAATATAAATATATATGTCAGTTATTAATGAAGGAATGAATTATGATAATGCTATTAGTTGCCTTGTAATGGCTGTTTAGTTGCTCTTTAGTCTCTGATCTTGTTCAGTTAGAAATGTTGAGGTTCTTAAAGATTTCACATGGAATCAACTTCAAATTTATTAGTTTTGTCAAGGCTTAATACTGAAACATCAACTTTGTCCACCAATTTATAAGTGGAACATAAGTATTCATAATAAGCAGTATCACCTCTTGAGAAAAATGTTGCTTCTTAATCCTTTGTTTTTCAAAGCTCTAAAATAACTGTGTTTAAATTCTACAGGAACCCAACATAACAGCTGAGTTATAAGAATTGGTATAATGTATCTAATACAATTTCCCACAATTTCTAGAGAGGTAAAATGTAATTAACTGGCTTGGAATTTGCCCAAGGTCTAATATTAACAATCTCCTTTCATGAAGGTAGCTTTCTTGAATTTCAGTTTTATGTTCCCTTTCAAACATGTGATCCCAATAATTTATAATAATGAACTTAATATCATTGATTCCTGAAGTTCATGCAAGGGGATTGTCTCAAATAGTCATCTGAAGAGCTCTTCATCCCCTCCTACTTTCTTTTTTCTGGGAATATTCTCTTGAGACAATGTTTTAAAGACAATGAGCCACATGTAGGATGCAATGTTGAATGTGCCAAATGTTATTCCTTTATGCTAATACTAAGGTCTTTGTCTTAATGTCACTATTTTTGTCATGAACTCAGAAGTGTTCTAGGCAGAGTTCTTGTCTGGAACTGCTCCTGACACTTTAAAAAAAAATAATTACGAATAAAAACATTGAAGCTACAAGAAGCAGTGGCAAAAAATGTCTAGCATTAAAATTGATGGAAAACAGGGAGCTGAGGTACATGTAGGACTTTATAGCCTCTCAGGCAAGTAATGTTTAATGTGACTGTCATGAAATGCCAACAGATACGTTTGTTTGCTTGGGTTTTTTTAATGTACAAATTTGATTTCCCACAATCCCTAATCACACACACAGAGAAAAGATTACCAATCCTTCAAAAACAGCAACTAACTTACTTTCTCCCTATTTCATGTTATTTATATTAATTTTTCAACTGTGAAAGAAAAAAAAAAGGTAAATCTGAATCAAACTGTGATCTTCTGAAAGAGTATCTACTAAAACTCCCTGATCAAAAGGGTTATAATAAAGACACAGCCTTTGAAGAAAGCAAAGAGAAAAATCTCTTTATTACATTTTCTCATTTGGGTTAATATTAATTGTAAATTATCAGAGATGCTGTGGATTTAAAGGCCACAAGAAGAGAATTCCACGAGAAACATGAAAAGTGTAGTGAACCACTTGTTCAAATCAAATTAAGAAAAAAATAAATAACTTTTATTTTCAAAAGCATTTTTAATCCTCTTTCTATGAACAAAAAAATTATTTACAGTATAAATATTTTTAAAGCAGACACCAAAAGTATTTTTGTGAAAAATACTGAAAGTATTTTTAGAGCAGACACCAAAGCCCTTGGGGATAGTAACAACAGATCTGCACAAAGACACACATTTTATGATTAAATAGCTTGAATTTTTAATTTTACCTTTTCTTGTTTAAGGGATATAGCCAAGGAAAGACCTAGTATTATACTATTTTGGTGACCAATCCCACGTGATTAATTAAAATTTTAAAATTATTCTTAAATCACAATATCATTATGAAACAGCTCACAAATAACACCTTTGTTGAAATAAAGTCATATTAAAAACTTTGCAAGGTATACTGAGTAACAATCATGGTGTTCTTCTGATGATAATTCCTTAATCAAAAATATGGCCCAGTGCTCCTTTTGATTAGTTTTTAATTATAGGATTTTTTCACAAACCAAAAGCTAGCATTCAGCTCTATGGATTCAGTCAGGAACACTGACATCAAATTATCTTTTCTTCTGTATCCCTAACAGGATTTTCTTATGCTGCCTTGTGTTCATCTGAGTGGCTCTTTAAATTCTAAGACAGTCCCATCTCTTTAACATGTGTGAATTCATACCACTGCAGAGATGCAGGAACAGAAAATCCTTCTGCATGAATCTTTTAGAGATAGGATCTCCCTCTCTCCTGCATATCCACCAAGGCAGAGTTCTTAACAGGTCATGGTGATACCATGTCTCAGTTAAGGTATTGTCCTCTTCTGGAGCTTTGATAAATAAAGTTAGCCCCGTGCATATGTATCTAAGGCCATAAATGTGTGTGTATTGGCAACTGTATCATCATGCATTCAGTATCTAAGCTACAGCCTTCAAGTGGTTGTGTTCTAAGCAGATGCTTTCCAAACCCAACAGTGTTTTTCTTATGTTGTACTGGAAAATGCTTCCTGTACATACTGGTAAATTCATCTTTGCCATGGTGCGCGCACACACACACACACACACACACACACACAAAAAAGGCAATTATTAGAATACAGAGTTACTGATGTGGGGAAAAAAATCTTTTCATCCTTCCCCCATCTTGCTTTTCAGTTTTTTCTGCCTGCATTGATAGGTATCTATCCTATCAATCCTATAGGTAATAAGCCTTTAAGGAGGACAAAAGGTGGATATTCAAATATGTGATTGGCATATGACATGGCATTGAACTTGTACGATCAAGAGTAGGAGATACTGTTCCAACATAGCTAATGAATAACAGTGCCTGAGATATCCTTAGTCTTCTCATTGTACTTGTAGCCAAAAGCCTTCAAAGCATCGTGTCTCCACTTATTCTCACTGGGTCATACAGTGACCTTTTTATCTCCCTTGTGAAATGACTATTAATAGCACAAATATGAAACATTTATTGGTTAATTTTGTGGAATTTGAAAACTTTCTCTTGTGTGCCAGGACTTTTTACAGAGCTGTTGCCGCTTCCCTCCCTGTTTTGTGTGATGCTGCTGTATAGAGGCTGTTGCAGTGTAGGTTACTGTTAGGATCAGTTCAGCTAGAGGCACAAAGACTTCTCTGTGCATCCCACTTACTGTGCAGGCAACCTAAAACAGCAACACAACGCTGTTTGGCAAAGGAATCTTGCTTAGGAAATGGAAAGAGTTTGAAAATTCTTGGAATGGCTGGTGGATGATTAAGGAGGGCATTTCTTATGGGTCCACAATTGGACATTTGTCAGTTTGACATGTAATGTCAAATTACTAAATGACAAGTAATACTTAAACAGATTAGAACCAAACTCAGAAGATTTGGTTGGGGTTAGAATGTGGGCTGCTATAGGGACCGATGTGGTTTTCAGCTCTGGCCAAATGATATCAATGCATTTCAGAGAAATTAGTACTATCTGAGGATTACTGGTGTCAACTGAATTAATTTCTGTGAGTCAACTGAGCTTACCAATGAGAGCAGATAGGGAAATAAAATTTTGCTGGGAAACTTTTCTTATTATTCTCTAGTCTAAATAATGAGGATACTGTTTGACTATTTTGGCTTCTGTGTGGTTATGTTTATTTAAAGAAACAGAACACTACTTAATTATGTATGTGAATACTTGGAACATATAATTACTACCCAACAGGCAAACTCTGTTCAGGTTTGTTGAAATGCCAATGGGCTTTTATTAGTTCAGCCCATCATTCTGTTGTGAAATGGAAATGAAAAGTGGAAAATATGTTTTCCTTCTCTAGGGATCACTTCAGCTCCTTTTTCTCTTTATTTTATCAGACTTCTTGTTGCTATGGGGGTCTTGAAGGCCTATTATTAAAACACCCTGCAGTCCTAAGGGAAGAAATGCAAGCTGGTGCTGCAGATGGGAACAGTGTGAATGGAATAAACTATAAGCACCAAAGAATTCCAATAAATGTAGAAAAATCTATGCATCATTCTCTTTTGTTTCCAAGGTTCAGCTAGAGTTTTCACCTTTTATCATTCTTTTTTTTCTGAATATAGAGTAACTCTTAGTACCATTCAAATATAAACACACACAAAAAAAAAGCAGTTCAGTTTTGCTGGCTCTTCTTAGGTCTTCTTTTGCATGAAACAAGTTAAATCCAAGGTAATCTATTCAGTTCAGACATCCAACCTGAAGCAGGAATGGAATTAATATAAAATACACATCACAGAAATGACATCTTCATAGCTTTTTCAGAAAAAGAAAGGAAAAAATATAAGATACACCTACCTGCCAATTCAACACTAACTTAACTTACAGATTGAGCCTATTGAAAACCTACAGGAAAGTAGTTTTTACAATAATTTAAACATTACATCCAAAAATATTCTGCAAAATAACATCAGGATCTTTTTTATAATTGGTGTTATAAGAATGTCAACTTTGATAGAAGTTATACATAAGCTTTCTGGAACTTACTTGCAATTGATAGTATGAGGACTTAACATATTTAATTAATTTCTTTTCTTTAGATGTATGCAGTAAATTTTTAACATGAGCAAAGAATATCCATGCACGGTGGTTAAGATGACAATGTTAAACACCAAGTGAGTCAAAGAATCTTCTAAAAATTGGGCAGAAGGCAACTTCTATAAATGGAATACATCAGAAGGAGCAAAGACATTTCCTCTATTCAAAGACATTTCCTCTATTTCAAAGACAACCTCTACATGAACAGAGAGTCAAAGATGTAATGTAATGACCAAATGAATCCTGATGAACTGCAGACCTGCTAGTCACACACTTCAGAATATCAAGAAAGAAAACCACAACATAAATTGGATTTTCTCTGGAACAGAAAGAGCATATTTCCTCCTTGAAAGTCATGAATATTTTTTTTCCATCATTTCCTTTAGTTTTAAAAGACATGCTTGTTTAGACTAGACCTATCTTGGAAATATTTCATTCCTCATTCACATCATTGATCTTAATCTCAGCTTTGGTACTGTATTCAATTCAACCTGTTTCATTAACTGCTTTTGTAAAATTATTATTATTTTTTATTTCCTTTGAGGGAGTTGGCAGCTGGTTTTAATTTATTTTGATCATTTGCTGAGAGGTTTTACCTAAAATGCATTCACTGCCATCAGCTGAAGTGTGTTGGGTCCCCATAACAGAGTGGGGAAAAATCTGTAGAATTTTCTAGAAGAATTATGCATGTACATGCACATGTATACACCTAAGCAGAGGATTTTTAAGGTATTGTATTATGCATCAACAGAGGCAGTACTATTCTGCAGTATATGCCTCCACTGATTTCATTTTTGAGATCATTCATCTTGAGAGGCACAGTAAGTACAGCTTTGTGGCTTCTTTCCTAAAAATGGCTTAAATATTTGTGACTATAAGGACTATGTGAATAATGGAAGTTATGATTTTGTAGCTGACCTAAAAGACTGGAAGAAGAAAATAGTAAATAGCTTATGTTTTGCCAGAATGAATAGCCTTTCAGGACTTTTTTTGTGATATTGGCTTTTTGAGAGAAACATGGGCACTGGTAAAATAATACCATAGTGGTTACACAACTACATCCTCCAAGCTCCACTCAGAAATTATTTAAGAATAATACTACATACTGCTGCAGCATTAGGTACAATACTTCCCCTCCTACCCACCCATATATGCTTTATTCATCATCTCCTGATATGGAAATATGTTACTGATTTTATTACAAAGTACCTTATGCACATTTATAAGTGAGTTTGTTTCACTCTGCCATGACCCACAGAGACCTAAATCTTTACATAATAGTTTTTGGGTTTGATTAAATTGAAGTACATAAATTGCTGCAAAATGCTGTAATCAACATATTGCTCAACTGTTTCCCACAGGCAGTGTCCAGCTCTGAAACCTTCTGTGAAGTAAAGCTTTTTCCTGGCTGACTGACAAGCACTTGACATGAAATTGCTTCATGAGAGTCATAAATGGAGTAATCTTGCCCCAGAGTCTCATACGTTATGTTCACAGTACATACCTGTCATTATATGGTTCTAAATGCATCAGAATGAACTGATTTCATTAACTTCCCTGGATCTAGTTTGGAATGAATAAAATACTCTGAAGCCTTTATTACCAAAGAAATGTTCTTGTAAGCTAATGTTTGCATTATACCTTCACAGTACAAATGTGTAGTGCAAGACTCAGGAGCTCCTTAACTTTCTTATTAATTTGCACCAGAACTAGATTAACACTTTTTCTAATCTAATTCTAGCATAGCTGAAGGGAAAACATGAATGTGTTTTAAAAAAAAAAAATTATTTAAGAATGTCCAGGGGGGAGAGGGGGGAGAAAGAGATGAGAATGGGGTGTTAAAACATTGTTAGCACCAAGATTTTTACATAACCCCATTTTAAGGCTGAAGAAAATCCAAAAATTTCTGCAAGTATGCTGAAAAAAAAGTGTTCAAAATGTAATTGTAAAATACTAAGACTGGACAAGATATTACACCCTTTATTATCTTAAAATTATGGGTACTTTGACAGTAAGACTGAATTAAAAGGTCAGTAGGAATAGAAGCACAAACTATTTAATTCAAATCTTAACTGACAATAAAGGTAAACTCTCCCTGGGTAACATGAATCAGTGACTCTGTTAAAGATGTTCCAACACCTGCCTTAAAATATCTTCTTTTTCAAAAATTGTGTGGATATCAGGCTCAGTAGAGATTGCAAGTTTTCCTAAAATAGTTGAGTCTTTCAGTAGTGTGACTACCAACATATACACAAGAAAAATAACACTTTTTGTTAATGCTTCAGGACATGTTCTGGTACAGGAATATTGCAGTTGGTAATCTTATCTGGGAAATTCTCCCAACTCCATAAACTTATGGGAAAATCATATAATATTCAGAGAAATGAAGCACCATTTTATGTCTATATATATTAAGCCATTTGTACTTTTTCTTAGCATTAGTGAATTAAAATAAATATAAAGTTAAACAATAAGCCTCATGGCATCTTAAATCTCAAAACTAATGCAAAAAAATGATACAAGTTCAGGGAGCCCCTCAATGACACAAGTTTGTTTACAGCGGTAATAACAGACCATAGTACTCTAGAACTGCAGCCGGACAAAAAGTTTAAATATCCATCTGGCAGAAATTTGTGTGCTTTCAAAAGCTACTCTGCTTGTCTCTATGTGATGTAACTAGCATCTTACAAAGCTTTTTCAGCAGAAAAGAGAAATTGATACTAAAAGCCCATACACTGGTGTTTGTAGCACATCTTTGAAGGGACAGATGGCTGACTTCAAGTTTCTAGAAAATGAGCTTACATTTCAAACTAATAAACTGTCCAGTATGTTACTGATATGCCTTTTCTTATCTAAGAAACTACCAAAAAAATCAAGATTGTCTGCCACCACAGAACATGTTTTCTTGAAAATTCCCAGTGCATACTTCTCAAATAACATTAAAGTTTCCTTGAGCTGTGTATCAAAGGCTAACATATTAACAAAAGAAATCATAAACCAGAGTTCTCAAAAAATACATTTTGAAGATTCAAATTATAATTTTTTTTACAATTAACACTTATTTGTGAAAACCTTTTTATATCTGAAAAATAGTTTAATAAAAAAATAAAGTAATGAAAGACCACTATGCCTTTTTTTTTGTTTTTTTTTTTTAACAATTATCAAATTTGACATATGATTCAAACATATGTATGGCACCTTCCAAATTATATCAGAGCAATATCTCAACTCACAGAATTTGTAGTCAGTATTTAACAGGACATGCAATGAAAGGAAATTTCAAAGGAGGCTTACTACATGTCTGCGTATTGAAGTTAGACATCTACAATTTTTTATATTTCACTAATGCTTTCAAACAGCCTTTTCATATCTGTTTATTTGTATTTCATTCTTGCACTTTTCACTACAAATATAGGTAAGATAATAAGGAGTGTTCTTGGGAGACAGTAATTGCTCTTTTTTGGGTAGATTTGGTGATACCCCAAGAAGCATGTGCGTAGCACATGCATAATCTTAAGGTCAGTGGTTTTGAAGTAAAAAAATCAGACGGGAAGGTAAAGGTAAAGGACCTATAAAGCAGATGACCAGATGACCAGAAAACAGAGCAGAAATTCATTGTACAACTGTTGATCAAACAAAGCAAATAAGAAAAAATGATAAAATTATTAAAGGTCTCTACTTAATTCATTTTAAAAATGTTTAAATATGACTATTTTAAACTGTTTTTATTATCCTGTAGGATGTATGGGCTTCATGTCTGATAAATTTAATGCTATAGCTATTTTTTTTTTTTTTTGATTAGCAACACAGAGTGGAAAATGATTACTGTGCTCCCATGCAAATAGAGAAGCCTTTCATTATTCTACTTTTCTCCTGCCTAGCACAACAAAACAGTTTTATCTTTAGGATATTTGTTTCTGCAGATAATGACAGAAAAAGTCTTTAGCCCTTTAATAAGCAGCTTCACTACCACTTAAATTCTGCTACTATGCTTCCGAAATGCCTTTCTCTTTGCCTCATTGTCTGAATCTTACACGTAAGTACATGAAACTTCTAAGAACTGCATGATGATCCCTGAACGGAAATAGAGTTCTTTGTGCTAAAACTTTTGAAATGAGCATTCAAATGTTTTGGGTTGTTGGCCTTCTTTGTCAATGCCCTAAGTATCCATTTGAATGGATTTATGACTATCATTTGAATCATTACCAGTCTCAGTAGTATTGTATTTATGAGCTAGTTGTGCTCTGTCTAATAAAAAATGGCACTCATTAGCAAGATCTTAAAAAGAAAAATCAACATTTTTCCTATTTTTTTTCCTTTTGCCAGTTTTTTATTAAGAAAAGAGGAAAAGTAACCTGTGGGGTTTTGGGGTTTCGTGGGGTGTTCTGGTTTTTTTTGGAGGGGGTTGTTTCTTTCTTTTTTTTTTTTTTTCCACATTTCCATACCTTACTGTGACAGCTGTTGGTTTCACATAACCATTGAAATCTATGTTTCTATTTTTTGTTTCTTCCAATTTTGCTATAACTAAATTTCATTAACACTTTAGGAAATGTGAACATTTTCCTTCCATCTGCTAGATGGCTTTTAAAACCCATTTACTTTGATTTAGCAAATCTGGAAACAGCTGGCAAAAATGATTTTTATTAAGTTCCTCAGTTTCATATTTACAAGATATGTGACTTTTTTATTCTTTCTTAAGGTCTGTAATTGGTTTCTATTTCTCAACTGTACAATTTCTTTCTAAATGCTAATCAACCAGGTGGTCAGATGCTTAGTTATCATTCTGCACATTAACCAGTTTAATGTGTCTCAGTTTAAATGTCTAGAGCAGATAATTCAAACGATGTGCTTAAAAACTGTAGGAATGGTTATTTAGTTTTCAGTTATTACCTTTTTCTTCTTTCTAATTCTGAAGTTGATTGTGATGATTAAATAACCTAAAAAAAAAAGAACATGAAAAATAGGCTCCCTGCCTTCCATGCCTGTATACAAAAATGTTGACATTTTGCAAGCTCTGATCTACCATCAGGAGAAAAGAATGAGTGATAAAG
Organism: Pachyramphus minor; assembly: GCA_013397135.1. Classification (NCBI taxonomy): domain Eukaryota; kingdom Metazoa; phylum Chordata; class Aves; order Passeriformes; family Tyrannidae; genus Pachyramphus; species Pachyramphus minor. The sequence goes on from VYXB01004782.1 coordinate 95,775, forward strand.
ACTGATTTACAACCTTCTCATTAGCTCTTTATGCTTAGTTTTCAATGTGAGAGCCTATATGCACTATTCATTCACTTTTAGCTTGCTCCAATTCTACAACAGGAGGCATTCTGCAGCCAGCAAAAGCCACTAATTTGTTTCTGGAGTGACAAGTCCGTGGTTCTGGTCTTTCAGAGCTGCAGAAGATGTCTCCATGTGTGCAAATCCATTAATAGAGAAAAATTATGCTTTCGAGACATATTCTTTGATCTGACACATCTGCTTAGGATTGTACTGTGCCAGCAGAATTTAAGGTGTGAAAGAAGATTCCCGACAGAATATTAATAAAAAACCACAGATCTGAACCCTTTCATATCACTTGCCCGCTGAACTGCACACAGCTGTACTAAAACTGCATCACTGAGATGCTCTGTATTGAGCCATACGTGATTGTTTTTTTCAGCTCCATAAAGATATTTCAAGTGGTTGTTTTGGAAATATGCAATTGAGGATCAAATGTCTGCAGAACAGTGCCAGGATATCAGATCTCAAAGATAAGACTTGAGTCACCTGTACTAAACAAATTTCATTGGTGCTTTGTTTAGATAATTCACACTTAAATAAGGGCTCTGCATTTTCTTTTTGTTTTTCCATGACCTGACCCATAAAATATATTTCTGCCACCTTCTTAACAAGCTAAATTTGTGATCATTTTCAGGAGGTAACTGAGTTCCAGGAAAAAAAACCCCACCCAATACTATAATGATTATCATTTGAAGAAATATATATAAATCAGAAATTTGTCATAACCTTGTGACAGTGGTGTATACATCATCTTCATGCTCTGTCTATTCCCACAGATTCTTTCATTATCTCCAGTAGGTGCCATTGGCATGAACTGAGTCAAAGTCTTCCAACACATTTGGGAATCCAGACCATATAGATAAATCTTTACTGACTTTCTAATGATGAGGTTAGCTTCCTTGAAATGAGGAAATATCTTTGATCCAATATAGTCTCTGAAAAATGTCACTAGACCCTCTGGAACAAAAGGTTTACTAATTTGAGTGATGTTTCCAAATAAAAGATGGAAAGACTGAGTAGTCAGGCTCACAGGACATATTTTGCAATATTTCTAGATAGCATACAGATAAACAATTACGACTTTAGCCATCGGAAAAGTTCCACATATACATTAAAATCTCCCTTTGTTCCACTAAACTTGAGCCCTCATATTCTAATGGAGTTTTCAGATAGTAGGAATAAATTCTGTTAAGACAGTACTTATGTAACTGATACAGTGGTGTTCTCCTAAATTTGTGTTCAAATTATGTACACATGATGTGCATATTCCAGAGTAAGCCCTTAAGTCATTAAATAGTAAGATTTAGACAGTTAACACAAATTGCTAAACATTCATGGACACATCTGTCAACTCATATCCATATCTTTTTCTGTAAACTCTAATACTCTGAAATGTACCATTTAAAATTTCTTTCACACAAAGCTGAATGGTGTAGATTTTTAATAGGCTAAGTTATGAACACTAGGCCTTTTAGTGACATAATGAACTGGAAATACATTTGTCATGAAAAGCTTCATTTAGCATTTAGTTGTTGACTAAATGACGAGTAATGGTTGAAAAAAGGTTATGTGCATTTCACTGTGCTATTGTCAGTAAGGCATGTAGCTTAACCCTGTGGGTTACAAAAGAAGCCACAATAACATAAAACGTAAAACTGGCTTGGCCAGTAGAAGTTTAAAAGCATAGTTTTAACCTTGTATGTCATTTAGGTCTTAAGGAGTATTAACAAAGAAGAATAGCAAAGAAATGGCTTGAATATTTAGGATACTTTATAGGTTGTAATTAATTACACTAATCATTTCATACTATCAACTCTCAAATTTATGCTGACTTTATGTATGTGACAGAAGCCCAGTTGAGGTTAGCGAAACACCATATGAAACAGACCTTGTATTTCCAAAACCAGAAAAATTTCCCTCTTCAGTTTTCCAAGTAGAGGCACTAAGAAGAGCAGAGAGCAGGAAGTAATCAAAGGCAGTCACAGCATTTCACAGTTATTCAGGTTCCCCTCTCCTCCGCCAGCTTCTCTTACTTTGCTGAAAAAGCAGAAGTAGCAGCAAGAAGTGTGTGATCAAACACTGGTCATCACCCAGCACAGACCAGCAACGCTGCTCCTTTCCACCCCCAATTCCAGTCGAAGGAGAGGGATACTGCTGAGGGCAAGGATAGTTCACCAGTCTGAGGTATACCCAAATACCTCTGTAAGAAACTGAAGGTGCTCTTGAAACACAATATACTTGGTGATAGTCCAGGTAAGTGAGCCAAATGTGAAATTATCTGAGTAAGCAATTAAAAAATATCCAACCTTCCTTTTTCATGCCCTTTAACAACACAAAGGTCATTTATACTCATTGCAAGGATTCAAACCACGGTCCTGAGCATCTTAGCCTCCCTTAATACGTAGGGTGTTGTCTCTAGGCAAGAAACACCAAACATACTATTCAGAGCTAAGTTTGTTGCTCAGAAACTGGGTACACATCAACAATCCTCACTCACTGTGTATTAGATGTATGAGATGGGTTAAGAAGCTGATAACCTGGGATCAGAAGTCTAAGTTTGTCTTGTTATGATAAATCTTAGCCAAAATCCTTTGCCATTTTACAGAGGTAGCAACTCATCAGTCTTCCTTCATGATGTCATTAAGTTCCTCAATTCATTCCATGTCCTTCTTGGCTCTGTTTCTAGATCATTCAGTTGAAAACTGGATCAAAGAATGGACCAAGATGACTGGGCAAGGCAAAAGCAGAGAAAACAATACTGAGTTTGTGATTGTTTCACTGGTAACACTAGTACTTTTACTACATATTCTAGCAACTGTACACTTAAGTTTTTTGACTCAGACAAATATAAAGAAGAAGAAGACATCAGAAAGTGAAGAACAGGACTGATATGCTACAGTAATGCTTGCTAAATTTCACAGATCAACAAAAACTTCTTTGGAAAATATGTGGCATCATTATTCATTGTTCTTGTCATAGGCTGAAGCCCACACATAAGTACTGCTCAAGTGAAACCTAAATTGCATCTGTCCAGTTCTAATTGAATTAATTCCACATGCAACAGAAAACAGGGAAGCAAACAAATAAATTTTCCATAAAAGTGTTTTAATTTCAAAATTAAACCTTCTAACAAGGTTGGGAAAAGGGATAAAAGGGTGATAAAAATTCTAGTGACAGATAGAGACATGGAGAAATCAAAGAAATAAGGGCAGTCTCTTTATTTCCTTAGATATGGAGAAAGGCAATTATATTGGTGGCTTGTGCCAACAATCTAATATAGAAAGGAAGAAACAGTGAAAAAAGGATGTACAGGAGGAACTCACTGCTTTCATGGACCTCCATCAATAAGCTGGGGCTGAGCCCGAGATGGAAGCAAATGAGCCACCAGCTAGGATTTGGAAACACTGGGCAGTTGGAGCGAGGATCCAGTTCCTCTGAGTCCCTGAAGCTCGTCTAAACAGGCTGGGGGGACTGACCTTGAGAGGTGGGACTGGGCAGTTTGCAGGTGTTGCAGAACAGAAATTATTCTCACCCACTTGTCCCATGACAATTAAGTCTAATGTGAACACCAAATGAGTGTTGCACTGCTGGTCTTTTAGTTACCACACACTAAGTTCCCCAAAAGATTTCCTGTGACCAGAAATGGGCTTTCTTATGGGCTACATGATCCTTTTTACCCACAGATTTTCAAAGAGTGCACTGAAGACTTCTAGAACATAAACTGCTTGAAGAAGAGTAAGATGTGAGATGATGTTTCCGGCAAAATGGTCAGAGAAAAGGAGAAAACTTATATAGTATAGTAGGCTATAGTTGTCTCTAAGGGATGATTACAGCAATGTTAAATACAACAAAATTTTCAGGATAGACAATACAATTTATTCCTACAGATAATCAGCAACTTTGAATTGAAATGTTTCTAAGCATTATGATTTAAAATTGTTCAATATCTTTTACCTGCATGAAAGCATACTAGGAGCTCAATGCAAAATCTTGATAATGAGAGCTATCTACCTTACCACCAATTGTTATAAATCATACTTCCCAAGCAATATAAGCAAACCTAATCAAACAGAAAATCCTGTGATCCAAAAATATTACACTCCCCTTAAAAAAAACAACAAACGCCTCCCTCCTAAAGTCAAAGGAGTTAAATTTAACATTTCAAAAAGCCTTTAAAACCGAAATGAAAGAAAGGAAATGTACCTATATTACACACCCATATTATGCACCTATATTATGCAGCTCAGATATGGTGGCCGCATACAGACATTCTGTCTTTGAAGCAAACTATTGGTTCCAGTATAAGAACAAAACCAGAAACAAACAAACACCAAAACACCACTGTTAGGAAGTAATCAATACTGACAGTTAGGTGGATAATGAATTTGTTGGTCAGTTGCATCCAGAAAGTAATAGTCAACAGTTCAGTGACCCAATGCACATCAGTAACAAGTGGTGTTCCTCAGGGGTCTGTATTGGGACCAGAAACAGTTAATGGCTTCACCAATGACACAGACAGTGGGATCGAGTGCACCCTCAGCAAGTTTCCTGAGGACACCAAGCTGAGTGGCGTGGTTGACATATCTGAAGGACTGAATGTCATTCAGAGGGAGTTGGACAAACTTGAGAAGTGGGGTCATAGGATTAATGTTAATCCTCAGTAATCATGAGGATTAACAAGAACAGGTTCAAGGTGCTGCACCTTGGTCGGGACAACCCCTGCTATCAATACAAGTCAGGGGAAGAAGAGACTGAGAGCAGCCCTGATGTGAAGGACTCAGGGATGCTGGTGGATGTGAGGCTGCACATGAGCCAGCAGTGGCTCTCACAGCCCAAAAAGCCAGTCATATCCTGGGCTGCATCAAAAGCAGTGTGGCCAGCAGGTCAAGGGAGATGATTCTGCCCCTCTACTCCACTCTGGTGAGACCCAACCTGGAGTGCTGCAACCAGTGCCTCCAACATAAGAAGGACATGAATCTGTTGGAGTGAGTCCAGAGAAAGGCTATCAAGATGATTAGAGGGATGGAGCACCTCTCCTGTAAGGAAAGGCTAAGAGAATTGGGACTGTTCAGCCTGGAAAAGAGAAGGTTTTGGGATGACCTAACTGAAGCCTTACAGTGCCTGAAGGGAGCCTACAAGAAAGAGGGAGAGGGGTTATTTACAAGGGCATGTAGTAACAGAACAAGGGGGGAATGGTTTTAAAATGAAAGAGATTACATTTAGATTAGGTGTCAGGTAGAAATTCTTCAATGTGAGGATGGTGAGACACTGTAACAGGTTTCCCAGAGGAGTTGTAAATGTCTCATGCTTGGAAGTGTTCAAGGACAGGCTGCATGAAGGTTTGAACAACTTGGTCTAGTGGAAGATGTCCCTGCCCATGGCAGGTGTGTTGGAACTGGAGAATCTTTAAGGCCCTCTCTAACCCAAACCATTCTATGATTCTGTGATTCTATTAATACAATTGTCTGGAGGGTTTGATGAGATTTTACTCCATCCAAGGACAGAAGAGAACATGTATCAGTGTTACTAAATTAAGTCCTTTTTTACTGGTGGATCAAGAAAAGTCATAAACCTACATATTATGTTGAGGTGTGGTATAGGACTCTTACGTGTATATTTCTTCTTCTAGTTTACTGCAAACAACTGGCATAATTGTCCTGGATAAGTCTGGTAAAAGGGCACACCCACTGCCTTTCTCACTTGTTAGTGCAAGCTCAACACTGATATAATTCAAAGAGATTTCTGGCATCCCTTATTCTTTCTTCTTCACCCCTATGCCTCTTCCTTTGATCAGACATAGTCATCACACAGAATAGCTCATCCCATTCTCCAAGATGAATTGTGATTGCTCTATAATGCCTGCGAAGCACTTCCAGTTCATGCCAGAACCTCATGCAGTGAATGCGTTTATGAAAGATTTTTGAGTCTGGCAACCAAATTGTAAAAAAACCCAACCTAATAAAAAAAAAGCCACATTAAATAAATAAATAAATAAAGATTAATTGTTTTAAAGTCTGTACTATGATTTTTGAGTAAACTGTGAATGCTAGTCACACAGCAGAGAGTTAGCTTTACAGAACAATGAGACAAAACCAACCATTTCTGAAGTAGCAAAGTGTGTAACAGTGCTCATATTCTCTCTGAATACTGGGAACTTTAGGAGCCAGCAGGCAGAAGCTTTCTATAAAGCTGTCCAAGAGAACAAATGTGGGGCCTTGGAGCATAATTAAGCAAATAACTACTTCTGTTTGACATTCCTCAGCAAAGAACGTGTTATGTCTTATGAATTCAAAACATGCAATTAAACAAAATACATTCCTCCTTCGTTTGGTCCCCAAATAAAGTAATCCAAAAGCCATCACTTTGAATTGTTGGCTGTGTTAGCTAGCACAGACATCAAATATTCATCTGGGAGCCTGTCTGAGCACAAATGCTTTAAGCTGCATTCCAAAAGTCAACTAACATAAGACAAAAAAACAACTCTTCACAACTACTATATATAAGATTACGAATAATTCCCTGGCAGTTATTTAAAGAAGATTATACATGAAACCACCTTCTACTCTATATTTTATATGTTTCCAACTAAAAATAAAAGACAAACACGGCATTGAGTGTTTGCTGCATTGTAAACATCTAATATGCATTGTTTGTGGAATATGCATAAAATGGACTAACTACATGCCTTCATCTTAACTTTCTTAACTGTATTGGGACAGATGTTTACAAATTGGTATTTATCCTACTCTGTTTAAAACATACTTGGAGTATAAGGGCTGCATAGTATCAAGTATTCATCATCACTCTTAAATTAGTTTTCTTCTTTTTCCTGCTCAAGGTTACACAACACTACATGAACTGAAGACTGCATATTAGTTCCATTCCTGATAGTAAGGAGAAAATAGTGAAATTTTAAAAATTTAATTCATGTGTTTGTTTTGCAGGAAAAAACAAAACAAACAAACAACCCCCCCCAACACAACAACAACAACAACAAAAAGCAAAACCATATAGCATAAAATGATCACTTTCCTTTCCATCAGCAGTCTGATTCATTGATTATGCAATACAGTAGTAAGAAGGAGAACAATCATGGTGAAACACACATTCTTAGGTGATTCCTACACACTCCCTAACATCCTAAAAGCAAGATCCAGGGCACCAGCTAGCTCTCTGAGTTCACAGACTTCAGAATCAGAAGGAATGGATGATGTTTTTTGACAGAACATACACGAAAATGTGCCTTTTCAAATTTAGATATTATATTAATTCCTTCTCTTTTGAATCCTCTATTTCTTATGAAGGATTTATATTCTTCATCTTGTATTCTGTAATGTGCTAATACTTTTACCTCCCAACTAGACACCAATAACTCTTACATATTGTCATAACTTCATTTTACAAAAGGTGTACATAAATTAATATTTTTAAGAGAGCACTAAGTATTAAAACTTGCAGTCACAATTTTAAATGTGAAAATGCATCTATAAAACAGGTACATATAATTAAAAATGCATAAATAATGATTTATATAGTAGTCATGCTCCAAAAGGTTCCTTGATGTAGGAAATTAGAAGACCATTCATTCAGAGGTGAGAGAATGAGAGCATCCTGGGAAAGACATTTGTTGTGAGTTTCCAGGGAAAGCTAAACCAAACTCTCTTAACATGCAGTTTCACAAATATAACTCATGTGTTCACCGAAAGATTTCAATCTATATTGTGTGATTGTTGAAGCAAGTCTATAAACTAAAATTGGAGGTTTAGAACAGGAAAGGTACCTCTGGTAGGTTTAGGTTGGCAGCTGAAAAGAGAATATTCTGCTGATTAAAATGACTGTATGCAATTGTTTCTTCACTCCCTTCTCCATACTGCACTTAATGGGTAAATAAAACCTTGTAATATTTTAGAGAAAACTGAGTAAACTTTGCTTTTTTTCCCTCCCCTGAACCAGCACATGCATGCATGAACAGCGGTTGTAAATGAGAGCCCTGACTATTATATTTCCTGACAATTTATAGTTTTCCTCAAGCATTTTGCATAGAAGACATTTTCCATATACAACTCTTAATAAGCCACTTACAGCACTGTTATTTTATTTTTGCTTTTCTGTCTTTGCTCATTGGCAAATAATAGCACCAGAAATTTAGAGTTTGGACATTTTCTTAAAATTAACTATGATATTCACTTCCTATGAATGTTACAAGGCAAAAGATGAGTAACTTACCAAATCGTGTGTTATTTTAGTTACCATGATCAAACAGAAGAATTTTGTACCAGCCTTCTAAATATATACTTAGCCATGAAAATAATACTCCAGGTAAAATATATTTTTCGTCTCACTTCAGTGTGAGGCAGACAACTGTATACTTGGGTCGGTGAATTCCTAGGACATCTCAGCAAGGCAGATTAACATTTTAATACTCAGTCAATCACTATGCTCTTTTCAGTAGTATATAAGAAGCCCTTTGAAGATGAAGATCTTATTGCCTTAGGAACTGTACAAACAACAAAGTCTGTAGTATAAAAAAGTAAAAAAAGACAAGGGACAGAACAAGACTAAGTGGTCTCTAGCAGAGCAGCACAGCAAGTTGCTGGCAGAGATGCGGATGGAACTCAGCTAATTCCAGTTTATGGCCGGATCCATTGGGTTCATATCAGCTAAATTTCTAAGTAACAAAAGAATTGAAATTATACAGAAGCTCACTTAAAAATCTTAACTAATCATCAGCCTCACTGTCCTTTTGTACAGTTTCCAATGGCACTTCACCTCTGTACTTATCACTTGGCAGTGCACTAGACAGTTTTCTAAATTTGGGACCTTCTTGTAAGCAGCTTCAGCGCACAAATCAAAATTTAAAGTATATGATACGTCAGTGCAATTGGTATGTTGGACTTTCAATAGGCCCTCAAAAGTTTGAGAGAATCTTTTTTGTGAAATTATGCCACTTCTTGAAAGAACTGAGACAAAGAAGATTGACTTTCCAAACTGACATTTCTTCTTTCTGTCTGACAGGAGGAAAAAACAATATCTTCTATTCTAGAAGTTATGCACATCAATGAATAAAATACTCTTTTTTTTATCAAAAGCAGGATAGAAAAGGTTGTGTGAAACACACCCCTATGGCAAATTATTGGCCTTGGCCTACATGCACTGCATTTGTAATTATCAGGGCTGCTGCATCTAAAGAACACTCCCAGTAAGACACAGAAACTGGCTAAAAGCATATTTTTTGACCTATCTCAGGTTCAAAGTTAAACATATTTGTTTAAATTGCCTAACTTTTGTGGCAATTTGCAATACCACCTAGTTGATTATCACCTCTCACTTGAGATTAATGACCTAAAGTAGAAACACTGACATTTTAAGTTAAGTGCTACTCACAACACAGTGTATTTCACAGTCTCATGACGAAACAGAAGTAATGTATTGAGACCTATCCTTGGTCATTTATATGTCATATAACCAATTATTTTAATTTTTTTTTTTTTAAAGGAGACTTCATATGCAGTAGGCCAGGTATCATACAATACTTTTCAAATGAGAAACAAGTAATGCAACCACTCAAAATCAGAGGACTGTAATAAAATATTCAGACTATGGTATTTGTTCACCATATTCTTACTACTTCAACTGGCAGAGAATTTAATTAAAATATAATGTCTTAATAGAAAAAAAAAGAATAGAAGTATCATTAGTTTTAGTAAATAATTTGATCAGATATCCTTCAATCTAATAAGCAATAAAAGAGAATCTTTGCTTATATTTGAAATCTTTATTCAATTACATATCCAAATACAATCCAGATGTCTCTGCACAATGCATATGTTGAATAGCTTGTTTGTTCCTTTTGTTTGCTTACTAAATAAAGAGAAATGCTGTTCTCCATTTTTTTTTTCTTTTGGAAATGTACACTGAGTATGTTAACTAACATCTGATATACAGTTCACTAACTTCTGTAACATTTATTGGAGAGGATCCATTTTTTCTGTTTGGGATTATTGTCACGAGACTTCAGATTCTGTATTTTTATAGTTTTATCTTCAGCCGATAATATACTGTGTTCTACTTCTGTTCTAAAAAATATAGCATAGTCAGTAAAATTGGTGAAATTTAATGGATTGTCCTATAATTATATTATTTTTCTACAGTGTACTATGCAATTGCTGGCTTTAATCAAATACACAAGGCAATTATAATATGTATTTGAAATTACTCTGAAAACAAAGATAATCCTTAACATGAATAATTTATATAAAATATTACACATACATACAAATGTGTTTTGCCAATAGCTCTGTTATTCTACCTCTCTGTAATTTTTTTCCTGCTTCTACAAAACCAGTGTAAATCATTGCTATCTAAGATTGGATTGCAGAACATGCAATGGAAAAAAAAATGCACAGAGTTTCTACTGTTGTTTTTTTTTCCTGATGTTTTAATAGTATTGAAAAAATGTAGTAAAAATTTATTTCCTTGAGTTGATGTGAGTAATGATATAATTTCGTGTCACTGATAGTTCATATTAAATTTGGTTTAAGGTGTTAGGTGCATTAATTTCTTGAATCTAAGAAGTCAGAAACATATAAAATTATCATATAATTACCTTATGGGAAAAGATGTTAACTTTTTCTCTACTTTAATATTCACAAAACACAGCACTCAATTTAACCTCTCAGCAAATAAGGATGGTGCAAAATACACATTTTTTGTTCATATTAAAAATCCCTCAATACTCTGTGAAAACTGGCCTCGTTCCACAAAGAGGGCCTTATATTCCAAAACATTAAACATAGCAATAAAAACTTATATTGTGGCTCTCATGTAAATTTGGTTAAAATGTTAAAATAAAAATTTGTAAGAAATTAGAAAAAAAAGCTTCAAAGGTTGCTATCAAAAATAAGAGGTTTATTATTAAAAAAAAGGTTGCAAAGGCTGCTATAAAAATTAAAAATACAGATGTTCTATGCAGTCTTGCTTTTTGTCATTTATCTCTGCTGTGTCCATCTGGTCTGAGCTAGCTTTACATCAGGGATTACCTACAACTCATGCCAGCTGATGCTGTTTGTAGTACAGCAGTGGGGAAAAACAGGACACAACAGAAGAAACTCAGTACAGCAGTGGATGTAGGAACTGAAGTCTAAGTCTGGTAAGAATAGAGTAAAGCAGTAAATTAAGCAGTTACCCCAATTCAAAACAAGTCTTAAATTATTTTAAATGGCAAACAAATGAAAGGAGTTCTTTATACACTTGTATCCAATCCCCAGCCTTTGTTTTTTAGTAGCCCATCTAACGATGGTATAAAAAGTAACCCTGACCTAGTTAGCAAGCATGAACATTTCTTTTCAGTCTTCAGGTAAAATAGAAGCTAAAGAATCTTAGCTAAAGAATTGCTGTCCCTCTCTTTATCACTTAAATTCTCTTTTTAACTACTAAATGTTTTAATCTCTTCCTCAGTATTTTTTAATACCTATTTTACCCCTAAAAATCTTGGCACGCTACGAGATGTTGCTTAAAAATGTCATCAAATTCTTTCCTTGGTGTTTTAAAATATAAATATTTTTGCAACTTTCCCATTTCTATGTTTGCTTGTGGTTTTTTCCCCATTACTGCTGCAAAACAGAATTTTCAAGTTGTTCTATTACTCATCACAAATACAGTTTTGGACAATTGCACGAATAGCTGAAAAAGTCTCTTCAACTCTGTGGGGTGCTGAATGTACAAGCTATCATTGCATTTTCGTGTGGATGTTTTACCTCCTTTTTTGACTTCACAAAAGGACTTGTCAGAGATAGGAAATTGCACTTCTGGGTCAGCCATGGAGCATCAGGTTGCTTCTTGCTGCATCTGTTCTTTACTGCCCTGTAACTAACCCTATTATCCACTCCCCTTATCATGGAATGGATGATGAAGTGTTATAGTTGTAGCATTTAAATGGAAAGAGACCATCATGAGAGACAACTACTGAAAGAACCATACTGCAACTTAAGTACTTAAAATTTAGAACCAACTAAAAACATCTAGCTTGGTGAAGGCAACCTCCAGCTCACACAAATTCAAACCCTAGAATGATGGAAACAATTTCAAGAAAAAAAGTCCATGTATTGTTCCCTACAGTTTTGTTGTAAACGACTTCAATAGTTTAGATATTACAAACTTTTCCGTTCCATTTCAAAAAGCAATAGATTCTCAAATTTCCATGCTCACTTTCTCAGCCTAAACAGGAACCTTGGGAATGTTAAAGTAGAATAAATTCTTATCTACTTGGATCACGTGACAGGCAGAAGTGTCAATCTGTTGGTGTAAGCATATGAGGTCAGCATTAACACTTTGTATTAATGTTGAATCTCTAACTGAAGAAAACCAGTTTCAGCACTGCTTTCTGCTAGGTTACTTATGGCTGCAAGCAAAAGATGATTTGAAAATAAAAATCTGCATAGAAACTGATGATGGACAACACCTAAGATAGGGCAAAAAGAAATTCTCAACTCAACCTCTTACATGAAGATAAATTTAAAAATTCCCATATGAGTGAATTAAAGCAAAAAGCCTTAAGCTATAAATGTGTTCATTGTATTACTAGCAATTTTACATCTAAAACTAAAGGAGGATTTCCCAAAAAGACTTCTAAAGGAGAAACAATAAAGCCTATTAGTCTGGATTCAAGGCTGACAAGTTTAATTCCTAGACAAATACAGTGAAAGAGACAGGAAATTCTAGTTTAAGTTTCTGGTACAAAAAGGTACAAATCACTTTCTACTTTTCAGACATTATTTCATTCTTCATGGCCCTGTATATGTATAAATAGAGTAAAGGATTACTTACTAAGATTATTGCTGACTATTCTTTACATGACTTTGTCATACATTGCTGGTATTTCAGAAATCTACAGAGTATCTTCTCTTTCAAAATTTCTATAGAACCCTGTATCCACAAAAAAAGGCGGGGAGGGAAATCAGCTTATCCTTCTTTACTGGTGTATAATCAGGTCCTGGTCCCATGATTACTGCTGCTAGATCTTCAGTACAAAATTATTTCTGAAGGTTTGCTGGCATTTGTGCTATTTGTGTTGGACAACCTGAAGATGAAATAAAGAGTTTATGTGATGCTGTCCTGGTGCTGCAAGAGGACTGAAAGTACCAGAAAGAGACTGTTAATGGAAAAGCAGCCTGTAAATGTATTTAAACATACTTAAAACAGATAGGCCTTTTCATATGGAATCAACATTCAGAGATTTTTTTAACTGAGAACTCTGAGGCTTAGAGGTAGATTTAGTATAGCATTGGATAATAGATTCAGATACCTGGCCTCTGCAGGCAGCAGAGGAGAAGTTGTGTTTTTAATCTCATAAAAAGTTCTCTGTTCTCTAAACTTCTACTGTCTTCAACTGGCAACAAAATTAGTAGCAGAAAACAAGGAAATAAACACTAAAATATCTAAATTTAGCAGGTGGCTAAACTAAAGCCGTAGAAACAAAGAGACACTTGGACTCAGTCTCACAGCCTGGAAAAGGAAATAGTTCTGGTGCAGAGACTGCTGAAATCCTCATCTGTATGCAACCACCAACTTCCATCTTTCCTCTTTCAACAGGCCTTGATGATCTATAGTAATTGGAGAGTTCACAGGCTAATTCAGGTTGAAAGGGACCTCAGGCTGTGAGATCAGATCAGACTAGTTTTTCAAGGCTTTAACAGTTTTGATCTTAAGTGTGTTAAGGAATAGAGATTGCACAAACTTTTTGTGCAGCCTTCTTCACTGGCCATTGCTCTCAGGGAGGAACAGGTCACAGAATCACTAAAGTTGGAAGACTTCTCTAGAAATCATCCAATCCAACCTACCTATTCAAAGCATTGTCAGCTAAAGCAGTTTGTCTATAACCCAGGTCCACTTGGACTTTGAACCTCTCCAAGGATGGATATTCAAATTCCATGTTGTCCAAATTCTTTGGACAACCTGTTGTAATGTTTGACCACCCTCATCATTAAAAAAAAAAAAAAAAAAGAAAAAAGATTTTTTTCTAATGTTTAGATATGATGTTTCGTATTTTAATTTGTATCTATTGTCTCTCATCCTGTCACTCCACTGCAAAAACTATGTCTTTGTCTTCTCCATTTTCTCCATTAAGTGTTTGTATATGCCATCAGGTGTTTATATCCCTGACCTTCTTTCTTCTGACTGAACAGTCTCAGCTCGCTCAGTCTCTCTTCACATGTTAGATGTTGGAATCCCTTGATCATCTTCGCCTCTTCATTGTTGAAGTCATTGAACTGGTATAGACCATTTTTCTACCTTAGGATGCTACCATTCAAGCCATGACAGCTTCCCTTATCTCTTTTTCCCTTTAGAGCTGCTCCTCAAGTGATTCCATTTACCAGTTCCCTAAACAAACCTCTTGCCTGTTAGCAAGTGTCTGCACTTTGTGATTCCTCTTTTTCTTTCAACAACTTCCAATCCACTATTTCCTGGTTGTTACAGTCCAGGCTGCCATTAATGGCTACATCCCCAATCGGCATCAGTTTCCCACTGAACAGTAGATCCATCCGTGTGTCACCCCGATTGTGCCAACCAGTATCCGTACCACTAAGTTATCCTTGTCACCCTTCAGAATTCTCCTTAACTTCTTGTATTGCATCATGTTGCCCCTCTGGCTGATATCAGGAAGGCTTAAGTGTTCCAGGAGCACTGGTGTCTGTGATCCAAAGACCTCCTTGAGCCATTTAAAGACAGCTTTTCACACTTTCATCCTGATCCAGTGGGCTGTAACAATCTCTCACCGCACCGTTGCCCTCACTGTCCTCTTCTTAGATCCTGACCCACAAATGCTCACCAGACCATCATCCATTCCATAAAAGGACTCTAGGCATCTAAGCTCCACTGGCCCAGAGGGCATTTCCCCCGTCTTCTCCGTGCCTGTTTTAGTGGTGGACTAGGCAATATTATGTTAACAGCTGGACTCAATGATTTTGGGGGTCTTTTCTAACCTAAACAATTCTATGATTCTATGACACCCCCTCTGTCTTCATGGGCTCTCCCTCGGCCCACATAGGACCTGGCAGCTGCACCCTACTTTGGGCTCAGACCTCCTATGGGCTGCTCTAATAATTGCTGAGGATGGCGCTCTGCTGCAGTCCATCACCACTTGTGTGCCAAATGCAGCGGTTTTTGCCCCCCTTCACATGCAGGTTGCTGCACAAACTAATGCATTTGTTAGGTACTCCTGGGAGCTGGCCTCCAGGCAGGGAAGCAGCACAGGTTTTTCTCTAGCACTGGCTGAACGGGGCCTACCACTGCCTCTTGAGAAGTCAGCTGAAGACAGAAGGTTAAAATATCCTTTGACCAGAAATATTTGATGGACACTACTAGAAACTGCAACTTTGCTAACAGAAGTAAAAGCCTCTAGGAGCTATGTAGCAGCATCAGCAGCTACAACAGTACACACCAGCAGGACCAGCACACACCCTGAGGCTTCCAGAAGTTCCCAGAAGATGTGGAAGCAGAGTTCATAAACTGTGTCTGCTAGCAACATCTATTTGCACCGCTTGTTTACTGAAGAAGCCTACAACAAGGGATAACTAAAAAATGATCAAAATTATCATCTTTTCATTAAAACAGACAGTGCTAGAGAGAATAAATTCTTTGGTGGAAACACTGCATATTTTCAGTGTTTCAAGATCTAAAGGAAATATTTCTTTTATCTTTTACCTCCATGGAATTTTGACTTATCTTTCAGGTCAAACTGTTCTGTGAATAAAATAGGTTATGTTAACTATTTTATTAAATAGGATTATTAGATATTTTCTCATCAATAAAATGTGCAGCAACCTTGTAAAAAATTAACTTACTCATGCTGACCTTTTGACATATCTTAATTGAATCTTTTATTACCATTTCTATTTTGTGAATATTTTATCTATTGGTCTTGATTTTGGACAAAAGGATATCTTCAAACACTGAACTTGCCTAAGGAAATCTGCAAACACTGAACTTTCCTAGTAATTCTATATTAAAGAACACTGATCATCTAACCCAGAGTACCTAGCTTGGAAGAAAGGAAGGAAAATACAAATAGCACTATCATAGTCCAGAAACACTCAAGAAAAATATATCACAAAACAACAGTAAGTTTGTCCATATACACAAGTTGATAAATGTATTACAAAATGATAAATAAGCATATACAATGTATAAACGCAGTTAGTGGTCCTTTCAGCAGGGGAGTGCTATTTTGTAATCAAAACATAGTTTACCATATTTACGAAAAATACTCTTTTAGTTAATAATTTTGGAATGGATGTTAAGAATTGAGGGTGTTTTTGTGCTGAAAGAATGTGTCCAGAGCATGGACAGAAAAGGAAGAACACAAGGGCAAACCTGGAACTAGTGAAAAAGGATATTTTGAAGCAAACTAGTTTTGTGTGACTTTGTTATTTTTGAAAGATATTTTGAGCTTTCCAGCAATGGTATTTTCAATTGCAGTGTACTCTGAGACTTATCTCAAAAAATTTCTGCCTTATATTCTTTTGTATGTTCCCAATCAGGTTAGCTACCACAAACTAAAAATCTAAACTATATCAGGAAGTTCGTTCATCTCAGATAGCCGCTGCTGAAATAACATTTCTATACCTTAAAAATAATCCCAGATGACAAAATATGCATTCGCATCAGGTAATTTGCATCATAAAGGCCTCATAATTTAAGCATTGTTATCATCTCCAAAGGCTTTCAATTCCACCTTCCTAAAATTCTGCTGAAATTACTTTTTCTCCCCTAACACATAGTGCTATTCCTTTTCAGATATTTCACACTGGTAGTGAAGTTTTCAGTATGGTTCTGCCAAACGTGTTTCTCACAGAGATTTGGTGCAAGCAGTTAGAATCAGTTCTGTACAAATGCCAGCTGTCTTTTCCTAAAACAAGGTTTGTTTTTGTTGTTTTGTTTTTTTTTCCTGCACCCACTGCCACTACTTTACACATGGCCTTTAACACCAGGCTCTTATATTCATGTTTTCTTCCCCTAATTCCTTTTATCTTTTGCCAGAAGTGGTAGATATAAGGTGTTACAGTAAAGTACTCTGAAAAAATTATTCCCTTATTTTCTGATTTCACTTATAAATTGATGCTTTGTTCATTTCGTACTGATATAATTAGTTGTCAAGTAAATTGTTCCTTTACAAGATTCAGACAGGACTTCAGAAGAGTTAACTTTGGCCTGTTGAAAAGCAGCTCTATGAAGAAAGACCTGGGGGTCCTGGTGAACAACAAGCTGTCCATGAGTCAACAGTGTGTCCCTGTGGCTAAGAAGGCCAATGATATCCTGGGGTGCATTAAGAAGAGCATTACCAACACGTTGAGGGAAATGATGCTGCCTCTGTATTCAACCCTAGTGAGGCCACATCTGGAGTACTACGTCCTGTTCTGGGCTCCTCAGTACAAGAGAGGCATGGAGATTCTGCAGCAGGTCCAGTTGAGGATGACAAAGATGATTAAGGGACTGGAGCATTTCTTTTATGAAGAAAGGCTGAAAGAGTTGTTTAGCTTGGAGAAGAGAATAATGAGAAAGGATCTTATCAATGTATATAGATATCTTAATGGCAGGTGCAAGAGGATGGAGCCAGGCTCTTTTCAATGATGCCCAGCAACAGGAAAAGAGACAAACAGGCAAAAAAATGAAAGACAAGAAGTTCCATCTGACTGGGAGGAAAAATTTCTTTACTTTGTGGGTGACAGAGCACTGGAACAAGCTGCCCACGGAGGTTTTCGAGTATCCTTCTCTGGACATGTTAAAAAACCTGCCTGGACACAACCCTGTGCAACCTGCTGAACCTGCTTTATTGGGGTGTTGAACTAGATGAGCTTCAGAGGACCACTGCAACCCCAACCATTCTGTGAAATAGCTCAGGACTTTACCTTATATATTTATGGCACACATGCATTCTGGAGCATATCTCTTATCAAGAAGGACCGCAGGAACTGGGCCTGTTTAGTGTGGAGAAGAGAAGAGTGAGAGGATATCTTATCAATACATATAAACATTTCAAAAGCAGGTGCCAAGAGGATGGTGGCAGACTCTTTTCAGTGGCACTCAGCAACAGGGACTGGGAGCAATGGCTGTAATCTAAAACATGAGGAGTTTCACCTCAACATGAGGAAGAATGTCTTTACGTTGAAGTTGGAGAGCACTGGAACAGACTGCTCAGGGAGGACGTGGAGTCTCCCTCTTTGAAGACATTCAAAACCCACGTGGATGTGTTCCTGTGTCACCCGCTCTAGTTGACCCTGCCTTGGCACGGGGGTTTGACTAGGTGATCTCCAGGGGTCCCTTCCAACTCTAAAAACTCTGATTTTGTGTTATTGACATATTTTAGCAAGTCATGCCTGAAAGACCGTAGTGTAAAAAAGACTCCAGGTCTAATTAGGGAGGAGGTAAGATAAGGAGGTAGCAATTTTAATGAGCCTCCAGGCTTCTGGAAAACAAACCCACGTGTATACCCCCAAACACAGGTGTTAAGAGTTTTTATAATGATTTCCATCCAATCCCCAGTTTATCCATCGCCTGGTTCTGCCCCATTTGGCCCTCCTGCACACCCCCTTGGGAATTGAGTCTGGGGGAGTTTGCGACCCTCTGTTCCTCATTGTCGTGGGTTTTTTCATCTTCATCTTCCTTGAAGCATGTGCAGTTCCTGGAGGCTTTCCAAAGCTCTGGGCTTGAAGGTCGTTGTGTCTATGTCTATATCTTCTGGTGGAGATTTCAGAGTGTTCTCCACAATTATACCTTGAAAAAGAGACTAAACAAACTAATGGAATTTTAGAGGGATTGATATCAAATGGGGTAACAGGGTTAGATATGTGTAACTACTGTGTTAAGGGCTAAGGGATAGCTACTTTAAAATCTCATTTACTATACGACTACTTCTAAAACCTACAAAAACTAAAAAATCAAGAACTCTAAGGCAATAAAGTATAACATATAATATTTTTGGCAACAGGACAGATGGCTAGATGGTTTTCCAGGTAAGTTTGATTTATTAAGTGGAACAGCATAAGCAGTATTTTTTTCTTTGATTACTGGAAATGTTTACTACATATGGAAAAGTCATGTTATATTCATCCAAAATGGTTGCAGGAATTGGGCCCCTAACAGTCTCTAAAATATTATCATATTTTATTATTATAAATCATAATTCAAGTCTATAAAATTCAGTAGCAATATAGATGTAAACAAAAGTTGAGAAAGGTTTTTTAGTAAAATGAATCTTATGTGCAACCATTAAGTAAAAGTTTGACAATTGATTTAACATCAGTTGTCTTTTCACACACAAATAATACCTTTTTTTCCCTCTCCACCAAATCTGCCACGGATTTCTAAGTCTACAGAGATCATTATGCACTCCAACTCTCAGCCCAGTATCTTTATATTTTTAAAACTTTTGAGACTAAAGAAAAAGCTAGCCTTGATGTACCATTTTTCTTCTGCCTTCATAAACATAACAGAAGTTTAGTTCTGTGATTTTCATATATATTATGTTCAAGCTCTGAGCTAAGATTGAATCAATTAGAGTGATTTTCCTAGTTAGAGATAAATATGTAACAACTCTAATCTCTGTTTAATGACATAAATAGCTTATATTTAGTTCTTCTGAAAATACTTGAGAAGGTTATGCTATACATAAATCCTCTATTTCAGCGGTTCTCTACATTTGACATACATTTCCATTACTGCTAACAAGTTTCATAGACCCATTTTTAGTAGACACTGTATGCATCAATAATAAAAGGAAGATCTATGTCCCAGACGATTTGTAATTTAAACATAAAGCAAGAGACCATGCAACTGTATGAAATAACAGCAACATGCACAGAAACAGTAGAATAATAGTGACCAGCAAGACAAGCTTTTCCTACTTTTTCTAGCAGTGCAAGTTACTTCACAGGCTTTCGTAGATATCAGAGAAAATTTTGATGAGATAGGCTAGTCTACTGTGACAGATTAGGAATGAGGAACATTTTTAAAAGGAGTAAAAGAAACCTTATAATAATATTTTAGCAAGCTAAGGTCTTATCTTCTCCCATCAATTTTGCAGCCAAGTTCAACTTGTGAAAAGCTTTACTGGTAGTAACTTGCAGACCTAAGCTTAGAGTAGCAGATGATGGTTGTGGTAGAAACAAATAAGTGTGTGTGCATTTGTGCTGGGGAGGGTCACTGATGGTTGTTTCTCCTGATCAACAATTTGACACTGTTTGCCTATCCAAAAGACACAAATCTTTTTTAACTGCGGCTTGAGATGAAGTTGTAATCACCATAGTTTAAGACTTTCAAGGCTCACTTCTGTTTCCGTGTAGATTAATCCAAGACCTGAAGACAGCAACTAATATGAGCAGCTCCTGCTGATCTTTTGTCAACAAAGCAGTTGTAGATTTAACTTGTAATGATATCCATGCTTAGGTCCAGAATTTTGGTCAGCTAATTTTACATACAGTGTTTTAACATCAGTCATACTGATAAGAACATTATGTCTTATCAAACTTAATATTTCTTTTTTCCCAGAAGTGTAATGTAACCGTTAAAATATAAAGAATAATCCTGTGTTTAGAGTCAATCTTTAGCTACAGCTAAATTATTATTTCAATTAGTGTCTTTTTATTCATATGATTTTTTTTTTTAATATTGCACACAGACAATTTGGAGCAAAGTTCAATGAAGTTCATTTCATATACACCTTTTATACAAATCTCTTCTATATTTGAAGTTAAACCAGGGAAAAGGGGAGAAAAAGTCCATTTTAATTTTTAATTTACAGTGTTAATCCCAAAGGCTTCTGAACTACAAGAGTATAGGATGAGTTTGTACTGTAGTTTTTGAAGTTATAAATGGAAGAGTGAAAGAAATGATCCATTGCCAAAATTGTTAGTACCGATCTACAACATAACTTTTTGATCAGAAATGAAATAAAAATGTTACCAAACCATTTTATCACCGAATTTAAGAGGAGTGTGTTCTGTTATAAGGTCTACCAGGTCAGTTTCTGGGAAGTTGGAGATTTGCCTATGCAACACCCTGCAAAAAGACACAAAAATCCAACAACTATAAACCCACAAAGCACATGAAAGGTTTCTCAAGGTGCCTATACTTCCAAAAGCCAGAAAAAAAAAAGCAAAAAAACCTTGTTCGTAAATATCAAACAAGAAAAGATAGTGTCAAACACATTGCAATTGGAAAAGAAGAAAACTCTACAGTTGAAGGATTGTAGAATTCAACATGCATGTTCTCTTAAAAATTGGAGAAAGAAATATTCCCTACATAATCCATGCTGGTTTTAGGAAGCCCACAATACCAGTGGGGCAAAACTGGTGGCCCATAGAGCAAATCTGGCTACAAAGACTTCTATGCCATCCTTTCAGGAAAGGCAGAGCAAATGTTTAAGTTGCCCATGATGTTAAGATACAATTATTGAGAGATATCTTGGCTTTACTTAAGGTACAAATGGAGCCATATGCTGAAATCAATAAGATGGATTTTATTTAACAGTAAATATGAGGTAGAGAGATAGAAGGAAATAGGAAAGGGGCCACGTGGAGGTGGAGAGGGAGAGGGAGAGGAAGAGAGATCAAGCAGAAGATAGTCACCACTCCATGTATCCAGTGACACCCCTTGGTCCTTCTTCACCCTGGGCTTCTCAGAGGTGGGAGTCCTGGAGTCATTCCCACCCGTATATAATCCAAGTTTCAGGTATCCACAGGGTTGTTGAAGACGTTTCCATAACTTTGGGTGGCATGTGTATGAGCAGTGCTTCCTTTCCCAAAGTCTGCCACAGTTGGATTTTGTCTGGATGATTTAACCAGGATATGCTAATCAAACCTCAGCTCCACTAAGCCTTGAATTAGCACGTTCCTGTTGCAAATTCATCTCTTCTTTGCTTATCTCAAGTTCCCACTGTGATGGCTTATTTTATGGCAAGTTCCTTCTGTGGCCTTGACAATGTTTGAGAGAATTGAGATCTTTAAGTCTCTTACACATGGTATTCAGACAGCCTCCACACAGCCTGCTTAGTTTAAGTCCCTGAGCTCCTGCACCTACCCGAGAAGAGGAAGATTAAAGGCACCCTGTTGCCTTCAGATGGCCCTAATGTCCAAGGGAAGGATGGTGGGGTTAGGTGTAGTATTAATACTGGGATATGGTTTTGCAGAAATTGGACCTCTCAGGTCTATCTACAACTCTTCAGATTTGTTTTTGAGATTGAAGGATTTCTGAAGTTGTAACTTCATCCAGATTGCTGTGCTGTACCTCTATAGTAAAAAATGCTAGAGAGTAAACATAAGCATTAGGAGCACAAAGAATTCTTTCATATTACATGTCTTCAGCGTTAGGTTTTGAACCAAGGAAAGTGGTCTAAAATCTAACGAGTTGCAAGGACTCCCCATTTGCAAATTTATAATTTTTCTTGAATAAAGTGCACTCAGAGATTCTAGGTAGGATCTTCAACCTGTTCACCTCAACATACATAAGGAGAATCACAATATCTCGTCCATAGTAAACAGGTCTTATGAGTAGAAAACTCTCAGACATTACAAAAATTATTTTTATTATTTATCTGTATTTTTTGTTTGTCAGAAGAAAAGAACACAGTATCTCTCCCCCCGCTCCTTAAAAAAAAAAAAATTTATCACAGAGCAAAACTCTCATGCACAGCTCAGAAAAGGAAACAGCTGAATCTAAACACACACTGAACACTTAGTAATCCAGGTTGACTGCAAACTGTATTTTTTAGATTTGTTGTAACTGCCTTTTAAATAAAAAAGCAGTTTTGAACAGCAACAAAAAATGTTAGGGTCAAATAGACTGCTGAAATAAAAGTTAAGACAACACTGCTTTTCCTTAACCCTCTAAATGTTGCTACCTCTATTTCTAGCCTTTCTCTTTATCATGATAAGGGCTTTAAATTATATCCTTCTAACACCTTCCTAATTTTCTGCTTTTATTCTTTTTAATTTCCTAAAGTTAAAACTAGGTTTGATCCTATCCATCTGGCTTACCTCATTATAACTGTCTGATTGGAATTATCTTCCCTATGGTTTTACTAAGCCCATATATTACTTTGCCTTCGAGAATCTTCAATCTAGTATCTTCACCTTCCTTCTTTCTCAGTTGTTGTTTTTTTTTTTTATTTTAAATGAGCCTATGAAATGGATTTAGGAATGATATTTTCTTATCATCTCAGAGCTGAAGTTGTCTTTATGATACGTCTCACTGAGTTTGCACACAAATGGCATCTTTACAGGCAACAATGAATGTAAATAAACTTCTTAAGCACTCAAATCTCTTGCATACTAAAGCAAACAGAACACAATGTGTTTGTTTGTTTTCTAAGTGAATGAAATATCTATAAAATTGACAGCAAATACATGGTGAAGATTTATGTAATTATGGCTTGAATGTCAAACAATAATGTAATCTATAGTATTTAAGTTAGATTAGCACTAATGCCAATACATTTATCGTCCTGTTCCCTTATGACTTTGTTCAGAAGTTACAGAAGTCAAGAAAAAGAAATTCATTGACGTAAATGAACTTTGAATTAGGTTCAGACTGTTTACTTGTTTTGTTTTCTCTGGTACCTAAGAAAGCACTTTTTTGTTTTTCAAAGCAATAAGATCTTTCTTTCACAGACTCCAGTTCTGCATACTGTCAGCATAAAGACTAAGCAGCTGACAACATTTCTCAAACCATGGTATTATGCTAATTTCTGATGCAACTGAAAGCAGACTGCATGAACAGAAGGATTTGTGTTGTAGGTCATCAGTTTGTTTGCAAAGATATTTTTTTTTTAATTGACCAGAGTGTTGAATGATGGTTTTCATGCCAATGTTGTGAATCATATATAAGTGGCCCAGATTATAATAAGTAAGTGGCAAATTTGAGTAATGTGTTTGTGACACAAGTATCTGGCCTTTCAAAAATAGTAGCTATCTGCCTCCTGAAAATCATGATAGGTTTAAAGGTACCTAAAATTAGGTCACCAAAACACTGCAAAAAAATAAACCAAAAATAAAGCAAAAAATCCAAGAGTTTAGACTAATAAGTTTAGACTAACTATGTATTTCTACAAGAGACAGAATGTATGTCACAAATATTAATTGCCATTCACTATTTATTTTTTTTCCAGAAATGATGAGCAAAAATCCAACAGCTGAATATAAAGAAGGACATGTTTGAGTATTGCCATTAGGAATGGAAACAACCTGGATAGAGTCTTGGAGACACAACTCACATTTTATAGAGCATATTATTGTATTTGGTTCTTTATGAAATGCAGAATGGCATGACAAATGAGGTGTGACACAGCAAGTCAACTTTAAAATAAACCAAAACTCTTCTATTTCTGGATCTGCTACTTTGGTTTATGTCTCAACAAAACATATCCATAGGAATGCAATGATAAAATATTCAGTGCATTTGAAATGTCAAGGGCTGTGGCAGTTCAACTAGAGTTAAAACCAGATGGAGAGAAGTTTGGCTTTCCAGCTATAAAACAGATTTTACTTAGTTCCTCATGCTTAGCTATGGCTTAGAATAGCCTTCAACAAGTTGAAAACAATTACATACATTTATGAAAACATATTTCAGTTCACTTGTGTTCACTGGGTCCTCAATACTGAAGGCTAGGAATTATTCTTAAACATACTTATTTTGTAGAATGAGTTTATATACCAAAAACATAAAGTAGCATTCAAGATGAGAGATATTCAGTTCTTAACTACATAAGTGGTACATTACAGCAAAAAATATACAGCAAAAAATATACAGCAAAAACCGACTGGGTTTGGATGTTTTACATGAAGTGATAATTACTACCTGTTATGTTTTTTAAATTCTTACAAAACCCATGATATGAGTGAATATTGCCTCCACTAATTTTTTGCATAAGTCCCTCTGATAATGGTATAAGATGAAAGCTATTCAATTGAAATTATTACTTCACTATTGTAAAACCAGTTTAGAACTCCAATTATAGTGTAAGAAATCTTAAAGGTTCTTCAGGGTAGCTCTACTATATCGCATTTGATCTGTGAATAGAAATCAGTTTCAAGGATTTCTTTCTCTTCTCTCTTGTTTTCTTGTATTCATAAAAGTAAATATAGAACATAACAAAAATGAGTATCAAAGCACAACACTATTCTTCTAATATAAAAATGCCACATTTGAAAACTGCTATTTAATTATTAAAAGTAGTTGAATCTCTTAGAAGCTTGCTCTCTGCCATGCTCCTGTGAAAGCTGTAAGCTATAATACCTCTCTCTCAAATCAGCATCCTAGAAAGTACTTAACCAAAAGGACATGCAGTGAGTCAGAAGCATTCTGTAGAGAAGTCAGATACAGACCAAAACTTTAGTATCTCTTCAATAGAGATGCAGAACTTGGCAAGAGCCGCCATCTTATCACTCCACTTCCAAAACATGAAAAGTGGTTACTGAGAACATTGAGATTCCTATTCCACGAGGAGGGACTGTGACAGGAAAAGAGGCAATGAGCACAAGTTGATTTAGAGGAAATTCAATTTTCATACAAGAAAAAAAATCTTTACCATGAAAAAAATTTAACGTTACTAAGGATAGTCCAGAAATGTAATGCAGTCTGCCCTGCTGGAAATATCAAAGACTTGGCTTGATGAGGCCCTGGATAACCTAATCTAATGCCCTATGAAAGTTTATACTAGATTGCCTCCAGAAGCTCCTTCCAACTTAAACCTCTCTGTGATGTTACAAGAGGCAACATTTGTTATCATCCAGGTTACCAAAGTTCTTTGTGATGGTGGTTTTTGTTTTTACATTTCAATAGTAGCTAAACTGCCACATCTACAAGAAACTTCAAGAGTAATCTAGACAACAAACCTGTTTTAAGGCAGCATCAACTGTACTTATTATTATACTGATGATCAGAAACATTATAGCTCAATCTTAAAAACCTTACTTGGCAATGCCTTACAATCATTACTAGGAGGAAACTCTTATATTCCTTGCACCTAACTTAAAGCTTTCTCACTGCAGTTTAACCCTACTACCTCTTTTTCAATCAGCTGTGAGCACAATTATTTTTCTTAATCAGTTTTGAGTGTATTTTATAATGATCTCCCTCTGACTCTTCTTCAAGTTAAGCAACACCTTCATTCTGCCTTTCCTGATGGGTGCTGGCCCTAGATGTTTAAAATAGAAAAGCTCACAATTCTCTCTATGGAGACAGCTATCATCAAGGACTTGGTGCATAGTGCCTTCCTCCCCCCACCTCTTCATTGGAATCATTGGAAATTAGCACATAAGTACTGCTGTAGAAATCTGTCCTAAATATAGTAATTGTTCAATGCAATGATTAGATTTCTTTGTTAACTCACATTTTTGTCAGAACCTTGCAAAGGAATATTTTCCTGTAGCAGAATTTGTTATCTGTATATAGTGTGGGCTGTCAAAGCTGGCTTATTTTCTGAAGGCTCTCAATCTGACATAAACACGAACATTTTAATGATAGGGAAACAAAAGGAAACTTAAATGAAAGACTACTTGAGTTTTGTTTCAAAGCTGTGACCTTTTAAATAACGTGAACACAAGTATTTCTTCTTTTCTATTCTTATTACTTGTGATTGTGAAGAAGTGGAAAAAACCACACTCCAAGAGCTCACAGCCATTCATATATGTAAACATTATCTAATGTAGTGTTAGCAAGTCCAGGATAGAAATACTACCATAAAGGACTAAGAATTACAAATGAGTTAATGTGCTGTAGAACAGAGACTGAAATCAGAATCCAAATGCAAATCCTTGTAGGCTATTCATAGCTTTAAGCTCAATAACTATTAAAATTATTTCTAGGTATTTTAGCCTATTACTAATTCTAACCTTGTCTAATTTTTACTGTGCCATGCAGAAAGGTGCAGAAAGTATGACCTAGATTGAATAGTTCAAAGAGAAAGAACACACGAGGGACACACTGATGTTAGCATCCTAATTAGAAAATGTAACAGTTAAGCAGAGATGAAACATTTTCATTTCATAATAGAGAAATTGTTCTAAGTCTGTATGGCAATGTCATCAATCACCATCTCTTCCACGGAGAAGAATATTGGCTTATAGTGTTCAAAATGCTGATGTTTTTCCTTTCTCAAGAGCAACATTGGGACATATCTATTAATTTTATTACAGATCAGAAATGGAGATAGCACAAACCAGACATTGAAATAAGATTAAAATTCCTAGTTAAATTGACAAAAGACAAGAAAAGCAGTTAAAAATGACACTGAATATTTCTATATGCCAATGTGAAAAATAAAAAATAAACCCATAGCAATTCTTCACTTGTTGCTATTGTAATCTAACAAAAACTGCCTTGTACTATGTAAAAAATATTCTTGAGTACGAAGGATTAAAAAAATACTTTAGAAATGTGCTAAATATGACAAAAGCATATTTATTGAAATGGAGAGAGCCACTAGATATTATTTGCATTGTGTTTATCAAACTGGTAACCTCCATATATTTGACAGCCATTAGAAGAACACTTGGAACTTATCTATAGAAAAATTACCCTATTGATCTCTGTCTCAGCACATAGCACAAATATTTTTGGGATCCATTCCTGCAAACTGATGAATATTTAGTGCAAGTTGATAAGGTTTGAATGAAACTTGACAATATTCATGGATAACAGAAAATATTTTCCTCCTAACAACACAGTAACAACAGATGAGAGAATAATTTCCTATTGCCAATTGTGACATGGCAAAACGTACAAGTACAATAGCATTATTACTGAAGCATATATTATAGCATATATTACTGAAGGAAGATTAAGAAGAGTGAGAGCTGCAGATCAAATCAGCGTAATTATTCACAGCTGACTGTTTTGCATCACATCTGAGATTGTTGAAATGGGTCAAAATCCTAAAGCAACTAGAGCAAAAAGAGAAAAAAACTAATGATAAAGAAAATACATTATTTTAAAATATGTGGAAAGAAGGAATGATAAATAAATAAATATAAAATTCCTTCCAAGGAGACAACATCACATCTAAGCTATTTGTATAGAATTGGGATACCAGTCTGTATGCTTAATGACTTCCAGAGGGGAAGGAGAAAATAGGGGACACAGAGAGGCCTCCAAAGATATTGTTTTCCAAGTCATTCAATCCACTAAGAAATACAGTAACAAGAATGAAGGTCATGTTATAGTTTCATTTAATCATTTAAATATGTACCTGCACTGAGGCATACACACTATCCTTCATGATAATAATTTAAGTGGTGGGAAAAGCACAATGCCAAAGAAGCAAATGCAGAGCTGGAGAATATTCAGAGAAAAAACCTGACATTTGGCTAGAAAACAAGCAGCCCTGAAACTCAGTAACAAATACCATCAATGACCGTCAAGGTGTGTAGGGAGGAATCCTTTCTGTAATTAGAAACAAATAGTTGCCATATATTCCCTGAGTAACTCAGCAAAAGATGCTGGCCAAAAGCAAGCTCCCAAAAGCCTCTGATCAGCCATTGATTCACACTATTAAAAAAATAAAAAAGCTTGCTGAAATTGCTCTTCGTGATCAGAGGGTGAAAAGAGTTTAGGGAGAAAGGAAAAGGAAAATAAACCAGAGCACAATCAAATGACTTATTGGTCCAGCAGTTGTCCCGCAGTGAAAAGTTCTACTGTATGTTAGACCTCCAAATACCACACAGATCAAAAAAAAAAAAAAATCTTTAATACCCATTACCATACGTCAATATACTAATCAAATCAGTGACGGACTCTCCCTGAATAGTAAACTTAAACTTTCTTGCTGACTCACTTCTACTGCTCCTAGTGCACAAACGGAGGAATTGCAGCCAATTTTTGGATCTTGACATCCTGTGGTCGTCCAGGAACTGTTGCTTGGAGGTGTGTTAGCAAATTGCATGGAAAATATGCCTTTCTCATGTCTCGAGAAATCCTTACACTGTAAAGATATACACTGAAACTGAAATAGAATTTCATCACCTGACAAAGAAATAAGATCACTCCCAGAAAAGTCATGTCTTTTAAGAAGTTTAGAGACAAGTATAAGAAACTTGGAAGGAGGGATAATAACCAAAGTAGGTTTCATCAAAAAAACCCTAAACAAACCATAACCATAATTTTCTATCTTCTACTTATCTTCTGCTTAATGAATCACCATTTTTGAACAGAGATTAGAATAATAATGATCAATCACTATTAAGAACAAATCACTGCTTGTAAGAGTACTGGGAAATGAATGCAAAAAATATTTTGATTTTTCTCTTTTCTTTCTATCCAAAAGTCCTTTAATTTAATTCAGTATTTTACTTTTGAGTTGCATTTCCTAGTTTTGAAGGTTATTAGTGTGGTATACATACAATTGCATATTATATGTAAATGTATTATATATGCAGTATTAATATTGTGTGTTTATTACTCTAGTATTATCCATTCATCTTTTTAATCCAAGTAAGCCATGGCTACACTTGTTCATTTTGTTTTATTTTCCCATAAAAGTAAAATATAACCATTAAGAATAATTGATGTATTAAGAATTATTCCTGTAATCCAGGTTTATTACCCATTCCAGTTAAATTATCACTTGGTAGCTGAATAAACTATTTAAAAAAAACATGTCACTAAAGAATTTAAGCCACAAAAGAAAGAACATTGCCCTTGTTCACACATGCACCTTCACTTGACATTGACAGAAGTTATCTGGAAATAACTAAGTGTAGTTTCCAACCCTGATGTCCCTCATCTTCTGCAATTCTGTTTCAGGCATATTAATATTTCTGAAAGTCCTTCTCCTATTTCAAAGCATTAAGCCTATAAATACCAGAGAGTTACTTTAGTAACATCATAGTATCTGGTAAATACATGGAGATTCCTGGAAGCTTCTGAAAAGCTGTTGAGCTACCATGTAAAAAACAAATTATTAGAATGATCAATTAATCAGCATTAAATAGTGGTACAGAAGACATTGAATTTGTCTATTGAAATTCAAGAAAAAGTTAGTTATCTTTCTGACTAAAACAGTCTATGTACGTAACAACAAAACCTACTTCCAACCCAGATGTTGCAAAGAAGGTAGGGAAAGAAATACATCAGTAAAGCAGACAGGAGAAAATTTCTTCCATGGAAAAAATTAATTACTGCATGTATTGTTGAAAATTACACTTCTTTTAAGTACCAGTAGTAAACCTATTCTCAGTTTTTATCAAAATATGATGTATTTTTATTACGAAACCTAACCATTTTCTGAAGTTTATTCTGAAGTCTGATATTAGTCATACTGCATCTAATAACTTTTCCTTCTCTGCTCTGATTAATATCATACTTGTACACTGAAGTGCACTTAACATATCATTGCTAATAAGTAGGCCACAACCTGGAACCAACTAAATCTGTAACATTCAACACAACAGAAGGATGTGACATAAAGGACACTGCCAGAATATCCATTAAAACTTGTCAAAAAGGACTCTATACAAAGTCAGTAGTGTCTTTTCATTTCCCTGAAAATCCTAAAGTCGGGTAGTAACTCTAAAAACCTGTGACAAATCACATCTTCATCGTCCTTTAAGTAAATTGTAAATGCATATTCCCAAGGACCTTCTCAGAAACTTTTCCTGGACACACGTTCAGGAGATGGACTAGTGTTGGGCAGTCATTTTTGATGCCTGATGATCATTTCAGTGTCAAACAAAATGTTGTAGTGTAAGAGTGACAGAACATTAGGTTTCAAGCTATTTAAAGGGATTTTTTTCTTGTTTCCATCTATTGGCATCTGTTTATTCTCTTTTCTACCAGTCAAAACCAAAATCATCTTCATCACATTTTCCTTTCCTTTTTTCAATGCTGTCATGCTCACAGCATATGATTTGGATAAGAAAACACAATGCCAAAATACCAAAAGGTACCTAAGTTTTCAGTGAATGATAAATTAGAAATTTCAGTTCTTTTGACTTCATCAACATAATTAATTTCTACTTACTTTTGAAGTTTCAATCTTTTTCTGGAAGAACACCAATAAAGCAACATTTTGACCAATTCTTTATTACAAACAAAGCAGCAATAATGAACACAGAATATATTATTATATTATTATAATGAAAGATTTTTTCCCCACTGTTCTTTTGCTTACCTGAACCAATCATAGATTTATTTTGATTGTTGTATTCATAAATAAAAAATACATACAACTTTTGACCCTAGACATCTAAAAAAATCATCTACTTGTGAGTAGAAATGTAAATGACCCCATAATTTAGAAATCTTTAAAGACCAGGAGGAAAAACATTTAATAAATGAGGCAGTTGAATCACTGGGGAGTTGGGCAGCTGAATGGTTTTTAGCCTTCATTTAACACGGATGAACCTAGACACAATGTTGAAACTTTAACAATCCCAACTAACATAATGAGAAACAAGACTTCTGATGTTATATTCATGTTATTCTGTTTAATGAAAAACACTCAAACATTAGGAAGTGATCTGCCAGATTTGTACTAACCTCATTTTAGGCTTCTTGAGTGAGCTGCAGGTAAAGAAACAATTACACACACAATGAGGCCTCTTTTTTCCTCAGTTTATTTTCCTGAATGTTCATACATGAATTCAGCACATACTCAAAAGACCAAAAAGTAAAAAATACAACCCAAAATTATTGATAAGGTACAAATAGACTAAAAAATATGAGGAAATTTCTGGATGTTCTTCTAAACTATAATAAATCCCAACAGTATTTGCCATCAACCATTTGCTGTTCCACATAATATTAAACTTTTTGAACTGAATCTATTTGGCAAATATTTAAGGAATTTGACCCAAGAGTTCTACTTACTTAATATAATCTGAAGTTGCCACCAACACAATGAAAAAGGTTCAGTTAAAGATATACCAAATATGTTAGACAGTCCTGAAACCAGAAAAGAAAAATAGAGCATTTCTTTTGAAGTAGTTTGTCTTCTTTACCCAAACCTCTCTGTTCACAGAGCAGCACTCATGTGGTATATGCTGTGCTTTAATAAAAATGAACTATATCCTTATTAACAAAAGGAAGTGAACAAATTTTGCTTTAATAAAGAAGGTCATGCGTAAGATTTTTCAACAACAGTTTTGGTAATGACAGTCTTTATCGTCCTTGCAAAACTAAACCACTCTGTGGATTTATTGTTCTGAAGGGCCTGTTGCTCATGAAAATTAAAACCAATTTCCACTGGTAATAAAATCTACTACAAAAATACTTTAGGTGTCATTTATGTTTCAAGGTAAGAGCCAATAACCAAGTTCCAGCACCATCTTACATAAACTTTCTTGCTCCTCCTTTTGTGGCTTGAGATATCATGCAATTTGAGACATTTATTCCTACAATAACAACAACAATAACCCCACCACCAAAACCCCAGTCACCCCAAATAATTTAAGAGCATTTTCCACACCTGAAGTTGACATTCTGTTTTGAGCTAACATTGGTGGGATTCAGTTGCCTGAATCCTAATGTAAGTGAACATGTTTACATTAAACTGATGAGCTATATTTTCAAGAACATCTTTTTTCTTTTTAAACAAAAAAAGGAAACAAGGTTGTGTGAAAATCAGTTGCCTGAATACAGATGTCAGGATCTGTCAGTCATCACTTCAGGGTAATCCACTTGGCCTTTGGTTCTTCCAGGATGGTGTAAGCTGTTTGTCATATCTGCCAGCTCATTCAGGTGTCTCAGGAAACCAATATCTCAGAGATTTTTTTTTTTTAATATCTATGAAAAAACATTTTTGAAAAGTCTTTAGAAAAGATAAAAAGGAACTTTGAAGTATTTGAAATATGAACTAGCCAAATATTAAACCTTACCTGAAAGTCATGTCATAAAAAAACCCCAGTTTGGAGTATATTAAATGGACATAGATTTCATATTTTCTTTCCTTGCAGTTCTGAATATAGGTTAGACCAAAAATAAGAAAAGAGAAAACAAAACTTTAGGTTGTGCACTTCCAGTCATCTAAAACTGAGCAATTTTGTTCCCTCTATTCTGTATATCTCTCTCTGAGCAAATGGAGATTAGCTCAGTTGGTTAGAGCATGGTGCTAATTAAAACCAAGGTTGAGGTTTGATCCCCATATGGGCCATTTATTTAAGAGCTGGACTCAATGATCATGGCAGGTCCCTTCCAACTCAGAATAGTCTGTGATTCTGCTTTCTGAGAAAGTCATAATGTTGGTTCTTCCAGGCTGTACACCTGAAAACAGAATTTTCTCTTAGTATTTCATTGCTTCCTTCTTCCTAACTGACTTTGTTTTCTTTTCTTTTTTTTTCATTAACTTAAACAATATCCTTTACAGCACCTGTCCGTTTCTTTTATTGATGACTACCTGTACAACCTACACACACCTCATTTACTTCACACCCCATACTTCTACAGATATATTATTTTCACAACTCTCCCACTGTTTTCATACAAGTAGTAAAGCTGCTGTGAGAATCCTGAATAAGTAAGTCTAATAAGGATGAGAAAAGGTTGCTTTATGGCACCAAGTGGGATGCAATACAAGATTACGACACATAAAACCAAAGTAAAGACTGGATAAAAGCTGATGACACAGATTTGAAAAATGTATGTTTAAGACTTACAGAGATTAAGACAGCTTTATCTTTACTGAAGTTTTCATAATTTCACTGTAGTTACATCAGAGACTCAGCAATTGCAACACAAAGAACCCACATTTGTTCCTTTTTAAATATTTGGGATTTTTTAAAGGTGTCATTACTTTTTAGGCTACCAGGACCATCAGCTCTGAAAGATGAATCCTTATAGGAATCTAAGACTGATCGATATACACAACACTGTGTCAGCATGAATCATCCCTAAACTGACAATTCACCCTGCTGCCAAGAATTTAGTAGTTGCTTTTTCACCCTTGATGCTATATTTAAGTAGCTAAATAAGTGAAGCAATTTGTCTTTTTATAAAAAAAACTCTTATGTTTCTTTCTGACTTCCTACAATTTGTAAAAGAAAATACTGATATCAAGATCACCAAAATTCAATACAGTATTTCAGGAACAACTGAAAAGGAGAAATGTAAAGGAAGTGTAAGTACAAAGCTTTATGTTCTCTATTCCAGTCTTCTGTTTGGTTTGAGAATGAAAAGGAGGCTTGAAGCCAGTGGAAATATAGGATTATTCCAAAACCTTCCTGTAGCAAGCCTAAATAAACAACTACTCCATAACTTCAGAAACAGAACTCCACCATTTTGTGGAAATGTTTATGAGACATGATTACAAGACCAATCCCATAGTGTGGACAACCCTATGTAAGCCCCAAGTAGAACTTATTTAAAACCATTAGAACAAAAAGCAACTATAATCAGTGATTGTACAAAAACTTACAACTACAATATAAACAGAAATTGTCTACACCTCTCTCTTTTTTCCACTTCAAGGAATATATCCTGATTACATATCCACATAGTCTTCTGAATGTATTTAGTAAAAAATTGTAGGATATACATCATACATACATAGTGGATCTGTCACAAGTTGTAATTTTGTTCTTTGCACTTCTGTTCGCAGAGAAATAAACTTTTTTCCTCCAGAAATAAATATTTTCTAGAATGAAATTACATTACAAAAATATTTAGCTCATTTAAATTCACAACCACATCCTAACAGTTCAGACCTGCAGATGTTTAGTTTTGAAATGAAGCCATTTGTCCATATAGTGTAATCAGCTTACATGTGTTGTTATAGTTCAGTCATTGTTCAAGTTGATGTCTGACATAAATGAATCTTTTCCTCTCCCAATATTTAAATTTTCTTTTTTACTATTTATGTGACAATACCACCATGACATGATCATTTTGTGCTCATGCAAACCTTTCCGTTCATGATGCTTTGAGAAGCTTTAACATCATTTACATTTTCCTCTTTTTATGTGAAGATTGAATATCCAGCTGTTACCTTAATTAAGTCTGCCACAGGCAAAGATCTGCTTTACTTACCTGCAGAGAGAACTTTCATGGTACTTTAATGACTAGCTATAGATTGAGCAAACTGACTCAAGAGGCAATGCAAGCAAAAGCTTAGCTCAAATGATTGCCAGAGCTGTCAATTTCCAATTAGGAGACTTGTTTGTCTCTCATGACAGTGAACCACCACAAATTACTTGCTTTAGCGCTGCTGGTTAATCTTTTGCCACCTGACAGATGGAAGTAAATCAGCTGACTTATGTTAATCACTTCCAGGAAGTGAGAATATTTGAATCTTGGCAGAGTTTTTGCATCTGTGATGACAGTATTAGGAGATATCATAACAACAACCCATTATTTTAGATAAAGCTTCATCTGAAGTGTGGTCGGGGAGGTAGTGGAATGACTGGCAGGGAATATGGAGAACATGAAAGGCATCATACAGCGCTTTTTCAAAAGCTCTCCCACTTGAGGAGAAAGCTTCTGATTGTTCCTCTCTTGCATGTTTTATGTTTTTACAAAGCTGAACTAAATTTTCAGTGAGATCAAGTTTTTATCATATGTATATATAAACGCTAAGTATGCAGGTCTCCTGAAGAGATGTTTGTCAGCTTATACCCAGCAATAGTATCAGTGACTAATAACTCAATATACTTCTACTGAAAATAAAAAAATAAATTTGGCACTACAAAAAAAACCCCAACAAAACAAAACCCTGAGGTGAATTCTTTGCAGAAAAATGGATAATAAGTTTCTTCATTAAAGAAAGACTAAATAATATTTATAAGCTTATGAAATATCTATTAAGACCTTTCTTATGTTCTTATGCTCTAAAAATCTAAGCTGATGCCATGAACCTTGGACTAATACCTAGTATCACCTGCCAACGTAAGAGTAAGCATCATTTCAAAGCATAACAAGAATCAATTTTCAAAACTAGTTTGCTTTTTGCAATTTTCTCTTTTTAATACAACTATATAATAATTTGGAGAACAGCTTGGATTTCTATGGCACATTTTGTTCTCCTAATGATTGCCCTTTCCATAGGATTAATACTCAATTAATAATTGCAGCAAGTTATTTGATGGATATGGGTTTTCAAACACTTTTATTTACTTCAAAATCATATGTGATATCATGTAATTTAGGATAAAAGGTAATAGGATCATTATTTAAATTTGTACACACTTTAACTCAAAATTCAAGCTTCCACAGTTCATGGCAGAACTTTAAAATTTGGTAAGGAGGTATTTCTTAATGGCATTTCTGGGAAATGCCATTAAGGGATCTTTAAGAGCCACATTTTTAATTTTAAAAATAGAAAAATAGTTCTATAACTATAAAACACAATTTGCTACTTAGATTACAGTCAGGTAAGCAACTGTTATTTTACCATTGATCATTAACTTGACCAACTAGTGCTCGTGAAGTATGATACAGACTTAAACTGCACAATTAGGAAATACAGTCTTAAACTGCACAATTCCCTTGTATCATCAGCACCTTTCTACTTACACATATATTTACTCACTCCATTCCCCCTGTGATCTAGCAAATTGAGCTCCACTTCACTGAGACTGCAGGATAGACGCACTCAGGGGCTGCATTAAGATTAAATGGACATTAAAAAATTGAAAACTGCTCCTTAACATTTCTAATTTATTTTAATACACTTATAGTTCTTACCTGGCTACCTTTGGAGAAGGTTTGTTTCTGTGCTTCATGGCTCTCAATTTTTTTCCATGGGCTTCAGAAATCCTTGTGGATATAGGTAGAATTATCAGGAGTGCTAATTAAAGAGATAACATTCTTGTATTCTGAATTGCATATGAAATTATACTAAGAATTGTTAGACTACCTTTCCTGTTCCCATATTTTTTTCTGACATTTATGAGCACCTTCAAAAAAAGTGCCTTATACTCTGGCTTACAAGTCT
Source organism: Pachyramphus minor (assembly GCA_013397135.1). NCBI lineage: Eukaryota > Metazoa > Chordata > Aves > Passeriformes > Tyrannidae > Pachyramphus > Pachyramphus minor. Next base: position 132,751 of record VYXB01004782.1, read on the forward strand.
AACTTGCTTGTTTTCCTTCTATCCACTTGCAGAATCACACCGGCTAAATTATCATTCATGTTCCCAACTGCCAGCACAAATTTCACTTGAATGGGTAGAGGGGATTCTGCAGGACTGTTTAACTAAAATAACAGGCCACAGCAAAACATGGTGTCAAATATCATTTCCCAGGTAATTAACTGTGTTGGGTACTCCCCATTAACTTTCTTTCATGTTTTGTTGATATTTTTGTTGCACGCAAAATATTGTCTTTAAAACATAATACATCAAATTTTGCTTTACATTGCTGTTTATTCATAAAAACACATATTTTTATAAAAGATTGTTATTTGGCTTCCTGCCTAAACAGCTGATTTTTTTTTTTTCCTGGCATATAGCATATGGAAACAGTAAAAAATCTTGCATTCAGATAAATCAGTTAGAAGTGAATCACAAAGATACAAAATAAACTAATTTATGACCTTCTTGACTTTCAAATTGCCAAAAAAACTTACTACTCTATCTAACCATATGCATCTCATTGTATTTCAATCAACACACATAAGAAATTATGTAGAAAACCCTGAGGTTAAACACAAAATTCCTCAAGCTGTAAAGAGTGATTTCAAATTTCCTTCCATAAATTTTATTTAGATAAGATTTTATTGGTTAAAAGGTGATATCTCGTGGTCTTTTTCCCTTCAAAAGTCCTGTCTGCACATATTTTCCTAAGTTGTTGTATTGAGCTATTACAGAGATCCATATCATATCTATGTCCCTAAATTCCAGCTCCAGTAATACAGAGAGTTTAGCAGGAAAGATAACACAAAGATCCACCAATACTGAGCTTTCAGGTGGGGTCATCATATGGTATTCTGCTGCATTATATTCTGTAGACGGAGGGATTCAGAACAAATTCAGAACAAATGACCAATATGATCAAGAGTGTTCCGTTTTATTTACATAAGCTGCCCTTTTATACACTTCCAATACCCCCAGTTTGTGATCACTCTTAAGCTATTGGATCTATGAACTAAACATGCATTAGTAACACACTTTCAACTAGATTGCTACAGGTGTCCACGCAGTGTGAGATCATTATTTACCTTCTGGGACTCCTCCCTTATTTTGGCACAGGATTCTTTTTGTTTCAGACCAGAAGGTCCATTATCAAAATAGTTCAGCGTTCCCACGCTATTTGTGCTCGGTTATGCTAAGGCTGGGCCTACAGAAATGCAGGATGGATTGCTCACCACAATCCTGTTCTCTCCACAATATTCAACTTAGAAAGCTGACATTTAAAAAGTACATAAACACAAATCTCAGTGGAATATCTGATTATTATGATTCATGAGTAATGGGAGAAAAAAATAGCTGAACTGAAACACTGGAAGTCTGCCAGACTGAAAACTGGAAAATTATTGAAGTGAAATAAATAAGTAAATAAACTCAAAACTAAATTATCACCTTATTACCATGAATAATGCCATTATAAAACATAATACAAAGGGTTTCTGTGTGATGGAAGTAAAACCAGCTGGAGTGTTCCATTTTTTCCACTTTATTAATGCAGCTATTAGAATGTCTGATAGCTATACGTACTAATGTTTATGTGTATGACTTTTGAGTTTTAACCCATTTCTTTTGATATGCATATAACAAACTATAGCCTTATGCCACTAGAATATTTATGTCACAGAAAGACCTAGAGGGGGCAAACATATCCTTTTAAATATAATGGAAAAATGAGGGAACTGATAATAAGGAAACTGATAAGAGAGGAACTATGATATCATTTCAGCTTGATTTTCTAAAGAAAACTTTTTTTTTTTACTTGATAAAAGGGAATTAAGCTTCCTAGAAAGTAAAATTCACCTCTAGGTAGTTTCTGATGAGCAGAAGCTGAAAGTTTCTATATTAACAAGCCTAGTAATATATCAAAATTCAACACTGATTGAAGCTCAGAAAATAGTTTAAAAATTATTATTAGTAAATGTAAATACAATATTTTCACTTATAAAAATGAAGTATAGAGAATCACATGCACTAAATTTAGTAGACATAAATATACAAACATTTGTAAAAATATATACTTACAAATATATTAAATAAACAAACAAGACTTGGAAAACAAAGTTAAAATAATGGAGTCTTCCATGGACTGCATTGAGTATGAATTTCTATCCATAAGAAAGAAATTTTGCTAGTTTCATGAATTATTTTTTATTGCTTTATTTCAAAGTTTGTATTTCTGGACATCGGAAATGTAAAGAACACAATACTATGCACATGAATATGCAGCTGGTTCATCCAGCAGGTTTGAAGAGAAAATATGAATGATTTAAAAATATATTAAAAATATTTTTAAAACAATACCATTAAAATTACTACTGTTAAGATGAGAAACATCTGATATTCTTGGTCACAGTTTAATCCAAGCTACAGTCTGATTCTCACAGCATTTGATAAGTGGAAATTCACAGAGTCTGTGTTACCTGTTTTTGAAATGAATGGCTTGTCAGCAGATGCAGAATTTTAGACTAGCATTGCAGTGAAGATATTGTGAAAAATCTTTTAAGTTAGCTCTTTTTCAGCGTAGCTGCTTACCATTTCATAAGAAATGAGTTTAAATTCTGTTATAATTGTGATTTTGACTTCCATGTGGAGAAAAGTACAACAGTTGAGTAGAATACCACAGAGATCAGTACTGGGACTTATTTTTATAATTTACTAGTTTCATTAAAAGCATACTGGAAGATATAAAGTTAACCTATTTCTTTTTTTTTTTTTTTTTCCAAAGGCAGATTTGAATGAAAACAAACAGGAAGATGTCAGACCTAACCTACTCATATATTTTAGTATTTTGGAATAGCAAGCAGCTTGCCTTCAATGCAATTGCTTTAATATTAAATAAGGAGCAGCTGTATACCAGGAGACAGCTAATAAACAGAGCCCAGATAAATATCCCCAGACTGCAATATATGAAAACAAGATGAAAAGAAGCCTATGGTATGTGAAAATAAGTAAGAGTTGCTATATTATTATGTCTGAACAAACAGTCAGTTAACAAGTAACTGGATAGATAGACTAGAGAAGCATTATTTTTTTCTGTATATGCAAAATCAAATATGGCTGCACTAAAAATAAATTTTAATCACAAATAAAATAGCATCAAAAATAAAGTAGACTGATTTCTCTTTATACTATAGACAAATGTAAGATATGACGATTTATTAAAAATACATTCAGCAATCTACAATTGTTTCAAGACAGCCATGGGAAACCAACACAAGAAAGCTCATTTAATGTTCATTCTTCATCCCCAAGACCCATACCAGTACCATTTTTAAAGGAATATTTCTATTCCTTTAAAATAATAAGGAATATTTTATTCCAAGAATACTCTAAGAATTCCAAGATTTGTATTTCTAGAATCTCCTTCAGCAATGGATTTTAACACTCTGTTCTTTAATGATATAATGCTTTCTGTATGTTTCATCTGAAGATTCCCAGCTAAAATTTAGTCTCAATACCTCTTGTCCTATTTGTCAAAGTCACCATAGAAACGCCTACACTTGTTTGCATTGAAACAGTGCAATATTTGTCCTTTTTTGAAAAACACACATGCAATAAGAGGAAAGAAGGAAGGAAGATGGAAGGGTTCTTCTTTCGGATAAATAACTGCAATTTATTCATATCTCTCCCTATAAGCCATTTTACTGGATACCTAGTTATATTTTTGGTTCTGCACAAAACTCTTCAATTATATACCTGTCCTGAGATGCCCATGGCTGTAAATAGCATGCATGTTTGCATGCAAAATAAATACTTCCATGGACCATTTGCAGGCTGTGAAACTCAGTGACTTGCACAGCTAAACTCTTAAAATTGCTGTCATATTTTAGCCCATCAAATTAACGTTTTCCAAAACAATTTTGAAGGGTACAAAAGGAACAATACCCAGTAGGTGTTTTCGATCCAATCATTCTTTTCTGAAAGACAGGAAGTGGTATAACGATGTGATATGAGCCATTCTCTGTCAGTTGTTTTTCCTGACAGAGTCCCTCACATATTTAGTTTACACTTGGCCTGACCATTGCTGAGTGAAGTCAATGGATTACTGCATTTCTTTCAGAGATGGAAGTATTGTCTTTTGCATATAAAGCAAATTTCGGCATGATGTTATGATTTCATATTGTAACAGACAGATAACATAGAAATGCCAAAAATATGTTTCGCCATTGTTTTCTGCCTGTCAAAAACATCTTACCAAAAACTCTCTGTCAGCTTTCTGCCAGAAGTTCTCACCAAAACTTCCCAAGGAACTTTTCCTGCCAGAGGATCCTGCCATTGTCCATGGTTATCATATCTTCTTGAACATCTGGACTGGCTACGTGCCAAGAGACCATGTACAGCCTCCTCTAAACACTATAAAACTTGAGGACAAATTTTGGAAAATCAAGGGGAAGACGAACGGGGAGAAAACTGCTGGCAACAGCAAGGACTCTCCTTCCCTCCCTCTCACCTTTTTCCTACCACTGCAAGCTACCCACCTCCTGCCGCGTGAAACTGGAGCTCTGACCGGCCTGGAGTGAACTGAGAGCCAACTGTGCTGCATGTGTGAGTTATATCTCTCCAAACGCACTATATTTCTAAGGGTCAGGGTGCTGGGAGCTGAACTAGGATCCAGCTGAGGACACGGGGTGAGAAACGACAATACACATCCTGCATTCCAGAGAACTAAGACTGTTAAGAGCCCTGCTGCTACAGAGATAACATCGAAAGCGGCAGAGAGACAGAAAAAAAAAGGCAAAAACTGTTTCTTTCTCTCCCCCCCCGCCTCCAACACGGCAGAAAAAGTAGGTTTTGGTGGTATCTTTTCTCTGCTTCTAAAAAATAATCTCAGCATTTTTCCAACCTTTTCTTAATTTTTCCTCTTTCTCTTTGCATCTCTTAGCAATTAATAAAAATCAGTTTTTGGAATTAATGGATAACTTGTGTGCGTTTTAATTTTGCTCAAGAGAATATTTGAATCTGCAGTTCCACCTGCAACATTTAGGCAGACTGGAATGCTACAATATCCAACTTGTGATCCTTTGTAGCTCTTCTACCTTTTTCTTAATAATTTTCTTAAGGAACTGACAGATTAAAGAAGAGAAAAAATAAAACCCAAAACCCAAAAACAACAACACACCCACCCAACCAACACTAACTAAAACAACTAAAACACTAACTAAAAAAAACCCCCAAAACCAAAACAACAAAATGAAGTTCAGGCTTATCTTGAATTTTAACCCAGGCTTCAACATACTTGATGTTGCCAACCATCTTTCTGTTTCCTCAAATTTAATAAATATACCATCAGTTCCACAATTCAATACCTTAGCAAATTCCTCAATAATATTAGATCCAAAACAGATCTCCTCCAGATTTACATTTGATACAGACATTATTCAAAATAATGTGTTACAAGTCATTTAGAAACTAAAAATATGTAAAAGTCTATAGTAATTTGACTAGTAGCTCTTTGGGGAAAGAAACAACAACAAGAAAACACAAAGAGTAACTTTCTATTGCTTTTGTGAAGTGTTAGTGGAAGTGAATGAGTTAAGTTACTTCACAGGGTATTGTTCTCACCTCTGTGCTTCAGATAACCCAGAGATATATAGACAAAACACAATTTCCAATGCTTTGATACTGAACACTATATCCAAAGCTCATAAAACAAAAATCTGTAGTATTTTTATGCACATACTCTATCCTATATTCTTTCGGGACTCTACAACTGGAGATGTCAGAAAGAATCCGCTGTTAAACCCACTTAGACAGTGACAAACTGGACACAAAGACTTTTCCCCCAGGAAGGGTTGCTGAAGGTAAAACATTATAGATTCTAGATCTTCAAATTCTTTGACTTACCCCTAAATTTCTGAGCTTCTGTAATATATGATCATCTCTAATGCTTCTTTCTGTGATCCAGAGGCTATACCTTAATAGGGCTCATTTTCAAACAGAGCTGAAAGCTCTTCTTTAAATTAAATATGTCTTTGTTCTAAAAAAACACATGGATGAGCTTCACTCCTAGTAGCTACTGCAGAATTTTTGGATTATAGAAGAGTTTTGTTACTGACTTTTTTCAAGGCCTGTTGCTTTGAGCTATATAATTGTCCAGGCTTTCATACTAATAAAATAAATGGTTCAGACAAGTGTGGTCTTTGGAACTTCAGAATCAGTGCTTTCTTGTGGAATTAAGAAAATGTAATCTGAAACTTGTAAAACACAGCAAAATTAAGAAAGGCATGCTCTTAATACAGATTTCAATGAATGGAGTATCATTCTAATGAAACAGCTTCATTTAGAAAATAATGGTTTATATTTTATGTTTAAAATTAAAGTTTTCCTTTTAGGTGAGTGAAAAACGGTTCCTTTCTATTGTTTAGTTTAATTTTTCTCTTAAATACTGCTTCACTCAACTAGTTAATTTTGTCCATTTTTTTACAATATTTCTATTTACACGTTTATCTACCCTGTCAATTATCACAGCTTCATTAAACAAAGACTGTAAACTCTTCCTACACTAATGTCCTAAATTTTAGTCTCCTTGCAAACTATAGCAGAAACAAAGAAAACAGTAAAGACAGAACATTAGAAGTTGCACTGAGGCAAGATAATATGACTTAATATATATAAGGTCAAATATTTAAAGGAAACAAGAGGAAATTCAAAATATGTATCTTGAAATATTTTGCAATTCCATAAGTAGATTCTTTTGATGGGAACATCTTTTATAGTTTGAAAACCACACTGAAGAGAAGCTTTCAATCTGATATGTAAAATAGACACTTTGAATATTATGTAAGATTCACTTAAAAAAATTAAATGTTTTATAATTAAGATAAATACGTAAGCAAAGTGATCATTGACATTAATATTTCTTCGTAAGTTGTGAGTGTTTCCTTTTGCAGGAGCACAACATATTTCTTGATGCCAGTTTAGTTTAATTGGATGCTTTTTGATACTGCAGAACAACTGAAGTGTTCTTGAAGTGGTAAGCTGTATCATAAAAGTACAACTAATATATTTGGGGAGTTGATTCTAGAAAATATACTTTTGTGGAGGAGAGGGGAGAGGAGGAACATCTTTCAGTGTCACTGTACCAGAGTAGCAAAATAATATGAGGCACAGGTAGGCAGTTGTAATTCAGAACACAAGTAAGTGACTCACAGTAAAATAATTACACCTTTATATATTTTCAGAAGTATTTCTAATTAAAAACAATACAATTCTAGAAAAAAAATCTATAAAATATCAACCTCCCCTTTATTCTAGATTAATATTTGAAGATATTCACTGTTATATGGAATTATGAATACAAGTATAATTCACATATATTCACAATAAAATGGAAATGATGGTAAACTTTACTGGGAGGAAAAATACTAAGCATTAAGAAAACAGGTTTGGGGCAGAGTATTACTGTCCCTTGCAAAGGAAAATGGTCAGGCATGATTATGTCTCATTTACTCAAGACAGTAAATTTCACATAATATTAAGGTATAATAGAGGAATTACAAACTTTTTAGACTCTTAAGAGAAGCCATCACTCAGAATATCCCATTTCTAGATATCCATATTGCATAAATGAATAATCAAATATGCAGATTTGCCAGCCACTTGAAAAGAGCTCTAGGGAGTTATTTCATGATCTAGTGGTGTTGCTGCTGCAGAAGGAAGGAAGTGCAGTGTCATTTAGTCTGAAGGTCTCCACCAGTCCGAGTGTCACCAGAAGTCCAGTTGTGGGTTGTTTCTTTTTCCCCTGAGACAGATGCAGGTGAAATGGATGGAAAAAGAATGATGACAAAATTATTCCTTCCAGTCAAGACAGACTCAATAACAAGCATTTATCTGCTCACATTATTTTCTAAAATCTGAAGAGAAATCTTTAAAGTTCCTTCTCAGTTTTGTATTCCTGGATTCCTCCTCACTAAAATCAATAGTCATCATACATCTGACAGTATTTATCCTTCTTATTTGTTAAATAGCATGTAAAAATTAAGCTGACAAAAGGGAAAATGTATGTTTCAGGGTTTTTTGCACTCTTTGTACTTTTGTTCTCAAAAGTATTATTAGCTCATTGAAGGGTTCTGATCCCTAAAGTGATCAGGGTGTTCAGCTGTACAATATAGCCTCGAAAGGAACAGCATAGTGTGTGAGGGATACTGACTGCTTTTAAGCTCCAACAAAGTCAGAGCTCATTATACCAAATTTCTTCAAGAAAGAACCCTTATTCTTGAAGGTATAACCCATAGCATAATTGGATAAACAAACAATTTTCAGTATTAGACAGAAATTCTCTGAAAATAATTTGTATAAAACAATAGACAGCCTTACCAGGGTAGAAGTTTGGAGTGACTTCAAATAAACACTAGTTTTTATGTAGAAACGAAACTGTCCTCTTGACTGTGAATAAAAACATACACAAAAAGCATCCAATATGTAAACCTGAATTTTCTTATTTCTTATGTACAGGAGAATGTAAGAGCAGGATGTAAGAGGGAATATTGCACAACACAAACAGGGTCTTATGTTAAACCATGGCCAGGACACCTATGAACAAGTAGTTTCTTTTTATTTGAAAGTCTATCTTAAGTAAGTCTCAACATTAGAAAAGCAATGAAAGTTGTGGAATTATAGCAATGTTCAACAAATTTAATCAAATTTACCAACAGAACTCCTCAGCTAGACTCTAAAATGAATTGTGTTAATATTTTTCAATTAAACAAATGAATTTGCCATATCACCACACCCCCCCCGTGCAACCCTGTTTTGACAGCAACTGCATGGAATTTTAAGTGAAAGAGGGGACTCTTTGGGCTTAAAAAAAACCCCAACAACTGGGAACATAGCAGGATGAGCAAATACAGCCGCATCTTTCCAAGAACAGTGGATACCCCTTGGCATCAATATTTTCAGTTGAAATATTTTACAAAGCAATGAGCATCACTATAAGTTGCTGTAAGTTTTAGATCTATTCCAGACATGAAGACCTCCAAATTCACCTGATACAGAAACAAGATAAGAAATTACATTTCCTACCAAAGAAATGCAGAAAAAAGTGAGAACTCTGTGACATTATTGTCTGGTTAACATTAATGTTCTCCAAAAGCTGAGGTCAGAAACTTCTTATTTTTTACTGTAAGCTACACCACTAACTAACTGAAAACTATTCTTGACCACAGCAAAACAAATAAACAAAATCCATTAACAACAAGAACGAAAAATGAGAAGGAAGTTTGTGCTTTTGCATGGATATTTCTCAGTGTTCCTGGAAGCACAAGACACCATCTTATCTATGGTGAAATTCCAAGAGAATCTGGAAAAGCATTTGACACCATGTTTCTAATCAAACGTTCACACTTCATGTGACTTAAACCTCTTTTCAAAAGCTAAATATTTACAAAGACTTGCATTATTCAATCATGAAAATCTGCATAGGTTTGTTACATTTCTGACATTAAGTAGTTTTGAAAGCTGAACACTTTTATACTCTCTAAAGCACTCAATTGTAAACTGCATTAGCTTAATCTAAGGTATATACATAATTTGTTAGGAGTTGTGTAAATTACAGGCTTCAAGAAGCTCATACCTTATATTCCTTCAGTAGGTTTTGTCAAGCACATTATTGGAGCGCTTCTTTTTTCTCCCTAAATAAGCTTCTATTGGATATATGGTGTAACACTCAAGTGCCTCCTTGCATATATTCTCTGAAGCAAATAACACATTTATATTTTCATTTTTGTAAAATAATGTTTAGGATTTGTGTGAGAAAACTTGGTTCTATTTGCCCTTATCTCCAAAAAGTATATAACTAAACAAAATATTTTACATCTTCCCGTTTTCAATTTCACTAATGCAGGTATATCAAGAAGTCTCCTTAAACTCATGGAAAGTAAGGAACGGCTGGTGCAGAGAATTAATATCCTTATTTAATGTGCTTCACCAGGTAAAAACTTAAGCACAGGCATATAGTTTATAGCTATATATCACATCAGTCTGTACTATATGATAGTACAGATATACAGTTTGTGTTAAGTCCTAATTACTTTCAGAATTTTGAATCATGTGACTCACTGTGGTTGCCAAGATTCCCAACATTGTTTTAAACTTTATCTAAAGTCCTTCTCTATAAAAACGATCTAACAAAAAACTCCAAAAGAGCAAAGCACCCACGATTTGTGAAAATATATAACATATAAAGAAGCCAGTCATGTTGATTCTTGGAATTAAATAGGGTACATTAGCATTTGCTGCAATTTTTTGCATATATATATATATATGTACGTGTGTGTGTATGTGTGTATATAAATACGTACATTCTTCCTTCTACATATAGGAGGAGGAATTTCTCTTGAAATCATTCCAAATGGAAGAACTCAATTCAGTAAGCCTAGTGGACATGTAATAATTGTGTATATGCTGGGAATATTTTGGAAAATTCAGGCCATAATGTTTTAGGGGATGCTTTGCACAATCCAGTTTTTGTGACAGGCAGCACAGATCTTGAGGCTACGTGGTGAAAAAGTGAGGGACCAGAAAGTAACAGAGAAACAACTAAAGAAAAGCAAGAGAAGGCCATGACAAACTGCAAGGCTTTAAGCGAACAATAAGGTTGCTATAGCAAACAATAGAGCTGCTATAATAAATTTGCTGTACAAGCATCATATGCCATTAGCTAATGATTTATACTAACCAATAGAATAGTGAATTAAGACATTGTATTAATCATATTAATCCAATGAGAATCTGACATGTATTGTGTGAGTCTTATGTAGTTTTCTATATAAACTATTCAAGTAAGCAATAAAGTTGGAACATTGACCATACCTCCATGAGGATTACATCTTTGATTTTCCCATGCTCGCTGCAACATGCATATTTTTCCTCAAGCAAATCTGTATATAAAACTAGTTACATTCTAGTTTGTTAAAACAGTATTTCTGAGAACTAAAAAATGCATAATGACTAGAAGTAGAAAATAATTTCTGCATAATAGTCTGCAAAGAAAGACGTTGCAAGATATTCCTCTTTCAATGTAACAACTAGTAAGAAATAGCCTGTCAAATGAGGAAGGACAAAAAAATTATTTCAAAGAGGTGTAAAAGTTTTATCAAACTTCAAACACTGTTTTGATTAATATTAGTATGTATGGATAAATGTTTTTTGTATACAACATTAAAAGTAAAAATAGCGCAGAACACTCCATTTTGCTTCCTTCTCACACCAATATACTTTTTCTTTGCCTTTCAACAAATATTGTCTGTTTTTTGCACAATGCACTTAAGCACTTTATGAAAAGATTTTGGGAGCAGTGATGAGTGGTTATTGTTTCTGTTCTAACAAGTGGAATATCTGTGTGGTAGATGAAACTAAGGGAACAAAATGTGTCACAGGACTACTAGTCTATTTCCTGGTGACCCAACCATCATATGAATGGAAAAACATAAAAGTTAACTTACTAAAAATAAGTACAAGCTTTCCAAAGATGACCTAATTTTTCTTTTTCTGCTATTGCTTGTGTCGCCATTTCATTGACAAACATTCCCATGATGCAATATGCTATATGCTATGACCTATATTGTATTGCTATATGATATGACCTTTGCCTGGCAAGAGCACGAAGTAGATCCTCCTGGAAACTACTAAGACACATGGAAAACAAGGAGGCAATTGGTGACAGCCAACAAGGTTTTACTAATGGCAAATCATACCTGACAATTTAGTGGGATTCTATGGCAGGCTTACAACATTGGGGGATGAGGGAAGAGCAACTGATGTTATCTACCTTGACTAGTACAAAGTGGAGTAAAGGGTGGGACCAGTTTTGCCGTGCTGCGCCTCACCTAAAAAATCCACTGTGAAGGCATGAAGGGAAGGGTATATCTGCTTTTGCAAAGTCCTGAAGTGTCAGGCAAGGGGTGAAACGGTAGGTGAAAGGTGCAGTCCCAACCCTACATGCAGGCGGTTCAAGACATTGGTCGCCTGAGACTGACCAAGAGATGACAGTCTCATTCAGCAGCATCCTGAATGACCAAGCAACCTTTTTCAAGGAGAGCACTGCTTGCTCCACACGGAGAGGGGCCTAGAAAAGGTGACCTAACCAAAACTCATCTCCACCCCCTTTCCCGGTTGGTTAACCATGGCTACGGGCCTCTTCTATTGCAGTCACACAAAG
>VYXB01004783.1:9795-38362 GCA_013397135.1 Pachyramphus minor
GTGGAGAGGGAAGCCCATGCTGGAGCAGGTTTTCCCTGGGTAGGACTTGTGGCACCTGTGGGAGACCCACAGTGGAGCAGCTCATTCATGAAGGACTGCACCCCATGGAGGAGTGACCCACGGCACAGCAGAATGGGAAGAACTGCTGCCCGAGGGATGGACTCACGTTGGAGAGGTCCATCAAGGACTGTCTCCCATGGCAGGGACTCCACAGGAGCAGGGGAAGGACTCCTCTCCTTGAGCAGCAGCAGAAACAGCAACTGACTGCAATCCCCGTTCCCCGTCCCCCTGCACCGCTGTGCGGGGGGGGTGGAGGGAAAACATGGATGGAAGGAGGGGTCAGGGAAAGGTGTTTTTGAGACTATTTTATTTCCCACTCTTTGTCTCTTATCCTGTTAGTAATAAATATAAGCACTATCCCCACTTTGAGTCTGTTTTGCCTGTGAAGGTGATCAGTAACTGACCTCTCCCAGCTCTTATCTCAGCTTATGAATCCGTAGCTGTTTTTTTCTCTCCTCTGTTAAGTTGCAGAGGGAGAATGAGAGAGTGGCTTTAGTGGGTACCTGGCATCTGGCCAGGGTCAACCAACTACAGGATGTTAAAACAATTTAAGCTGGTGGCCAGACTTAAATCACTTATTTGGCTACTTTAAACAGTACCAGTATTAATATGTGTTTTGCTAGTGACACAATTCAAAAGATAATTAAAAATCCACAGAATTTTCTCCTTAGGAGTTGTTTTCATAATTTAGGAAACAATATAGTGATTTCCTATATAGAAAGCCTCTAAAATTCATTATGAGTAAACAGGTTAATACAGCAAAAAAGGAGGAGAAGGAGTCAGGTGCAGTAACAGAGAAGAAGCAGATACCACAAGGAACAGGAAACAATTTTTTTTTAAGAACAGAGTGAACACCTATCATTAAAATAAGCTCAGCTAACCAATACTAGATGACAACATTCTCTTCCAACAGTTAAAAAAGGAAAGACTCACGTTCTGTAACTTTCGTCATTCAAAAATTTGTGTCCTAGCTTAAAATAATTGTCCATCTCTCTCTGTGGCTGACAGAGTAAAAACCCATTTCCAGTACTATAAAGTCCTCTATGAAAAACCCAAAACAAACTGAGAAGAAGCTGGGTCTGGCTCAGCGTTTTAAAAACAACTCTCTCATTTGATCACTTAGAGGCTTAAACACTGTAAATAAATGCTAGAAAATGAATATGAGTAGATCCAATGATGACATGATAGAGATGGCTTTGTAAATGCATAACAACAAGAGGATAATTATTTGGAATAAAATTTTGCCTTTGTTTTCAAACAAGAGGCATTTTGATGTGAAAAAGATGATTATGTATTAAACTGAAAGACCAATTTGATTGCAGCACTAAGACAATCCTTTTCCAACAGTGTAAATTAAAAAAAATCTCAGTAATATTGTCTAATACTGGAGATTAGGTTGGCAGGAAAATACCCAACCCAAATCTATTATACTGCTGGCAATCATATTTTAAAAATTAGTAGCTGCTTTGCTCATCTTTAAACAATCTGTTATCTTTATCAGCAACTGTTTTTTCCTTTTAACAGTGCTTAGTTGATCCCATCACACACAATCAGCAGGAGAAACATTAGAACATGATGTTGTTGCCATCAAACCCCCACCATATCACCAGTTTTAAGGTACAATACAACACAACCATTGTGCAACTGCAAAGTTAAGACTAGGATAACACACAAAACAATTTATACAAAGAAGATGGTGGAGGGGGGAGAAGAAAATTAATAGTAGAGTGGATATGCGTTTTGAGGAAAAGGTTAATTCTTTTGAATGACAGTCTGGGCCAGCAAAATGAGATATAGAATGGCAAAAATCCATTTACGAGAGCAGTCTCCAAGCATCTGAAAGATCAGCAGCACTTATTTGCAATAATCTTTATAAACTCAGTGCCTCATTTTTGGGCTTAAGGCAGGAAGTTCTGTAACACTTCCTTTAATGTCAAATACTGAAGAAATGGGGAGTGACGTGACCAGATGGAATAACAGTTCTGGATTGTGTCCAGAAAGAGCCTAAGCACTCCAAAAACTAGCAGCATCATCTTTAAAGGAAGAACAAGAGTGTCTTTGAGGAAGCATGTTGGGGAATTCATCCCCAGGTTACAACTGAGCTGGAAAAATATGATTTTTGTCATCTCATTTATTTAACTTCCCGTTCACATCAAAAAAATACTTTCTTCCATCACTACTGATGGTGTTTGGGGTAAAGGAGTATTGTCTGGGGAATTTGGAATTTGCAGAGTCTAGATCACAACAGATTTTCAATAACTGAAGCACCAATACAGGCGAGTATTCTTCTTGTACCTGAAAATGCACAATCTGTTCATGGAGATACAAAATACTTCATATTCCTGCCTCAGAAGCTAAATTATGAATGCCTTAAACTCCCCCACCCCTCAAAAAAAAACCCAAACCAAAACAAAAAAACCCAAACAACCAATGCTTGTTAATGGCTGCATTTTAAAATATATGAAGGACTCAGAATTTTCCTTTTTGACAGAAATCTGAGTAAAACAACCACAGCTCATGACAGAGAAGAATTTATCTCTAGTGCAAGTAGCATTTAAACATGATGCAAACATCACCTTTCAGCAACCATTATCACAGCAGGTGCCCCGAGATATATGTCAACACACAAGCTTTTAAATCGAGGAATAGTAGATAGCAGAGGCATTTAGAGAAGGACACCTCCCAAAAATTGTTAGTGAAAACAGATCTTTTCAAGTCATCCACATACCACAACAGTAATTTTTAAAGGCAGTCAGTAGGCTTGTATCCAACTTTATAGTCTTTCTAGTTAAAATTATAAAATATAAACCAAGAAAGGAATGTGGGGAACATTCAACAGGCTTAGAAATCTAACACAGTAAATACCATATTGCTAGGCCAGCTACTTTAGCAAAATCCAGAAATCTGGGTTAAATGCCTTATTTTAAGCCTATTTTAGGATACCATGGAATCACTACTGGGCTAATTCCTTGCAATATATAATGGCTGAGGGCCGGCATAAAGATAAGTTTGCTTCCACCTGCTTTTCTTTACAAATGTGTTTTGATTAAACTCTGTGGAAACAGCATGATGATAAATTTGCAGTGAATGTGTTAAAAGGTTGCAATACAAAACACTGTGTTTTAAGGAAAACAAACCCACCCAAACAAATAAAAAACCAGAGAACTACCAGCAAAAAGAACAAAAATGAACTGATGATTTCCAATGATAGACATGTCTCTGTTACAGAATCATTACTTATGCTTGGAGCATGTGAGACCATCTCTGCTCATGGACTGAATTCAGAATAACCACCCTATAGCAGAAGCTAATGACCAGCTTAAGCACTGAAAAAACAAGTGGTTTTAGTGCCTTTTGGGATTGGTTTTCTTTCTTTCTTTTTTTTTTTTTTAAACAAGAAATGCTAGGATCATTATGGACAATGATTTTCAGGAAAAGGTAAATTGCTCATATTCCTGTGAAGTTACTGAACTGAGTATACACCCATATGACAAATTAACTAAAAGATGAGTATTTCTTCACAGCTTTCTTTTTGACCAGAAAATAAGTAGTATTCCTGACACTTCAAGGACATAAAGAGACTGTGCAAATGCTCAGATTAAATTTGCAGGTTCAGACTAATTCAAATATAGCAAGACTTAAAATAGTATGAAGAATTTTAGAATATGAAGATTAACTCTGCAGGCCCCTGCCATCTGTACTTAATTAAAAACCCACTGTTACCCACAGGAGCAAGAACACACAGCAGGAAATTTCTGTTGAGTCTCTGCACACCCTTGGTTTCCTTGATGGGGCTAAATATGACACAACTGCCTCTCTTTCATGTGGAGAATCATTTTCATCTGCTTTTCCACCATAAAACACAAAAATAAATTTTTCCTTCTCTTCAGAAGTTGCTAACTGCTGCTTCAACAAGATGCTCTAAAAAAAGCTTTTGGCAAATTCCAGGATCTTCAGTTATTCCAAAGTTAAACAGATGAGGCAGACTGCTCCTTCCTCTCTGCAAAGTGTTGTAAGCTTGGGAGAAAAAAAGTAGTAATCGTATTCCTACCTTGCTTAGCAACTGTAGGTAAAAAACCCTAATATGTCATAATTTATATGTGAAAAGATTGCAGGGATGTTCATAGCCATGTCTAGTGCTATTGAGAGTTCCCACTGGGAACTGCACTGCAAACTGGCGGCTGACTAAAAACACTGCTATTTTCAACAGTTCAAAAATGTAAATGTGTCACTGACTGGACAAATAGGCTTCCACACTGTTGATTTATTGCAATTTCTCACATTAGTGACTTGTATAAATCACTCTTGGGCTGAAAACAACCCCTGTGCACAGCTTTATAATGAATTTGTATGCTGAATCAGTCTTTCTGGCTCCAGTTGTGTAAGGAGGTGGTTTTGAGCAGCCTCAATTAGATAAAGATAATTTCTAAGAGCAGGATTTGCTAGAGTGCACAAAGCTGAAAGCAAACACGCTTTTCCAGGGAGCTTTGGAAGGACAGAAGGGAGGAAAAGAAAATTAATGGCTCTCAACAAAAGAGGAGAATTCAGTGAAACAGATCTGCAACTACTGTTTTTGTTCATTAACAAAGGAAAATTCGTGGCTGCTGAGGATAGTAGAGGCATTCTCCCAGCAGGGTCTTCTGCAACTGAGGTACCAGAGACACAAAGATCAATTGGGCTTCCAGAGCTTCATCACCTACACGTGGCTGAGTTAGGTTGGTTACACTCAGAAGAATATGAATATAACCCTAAACCAGAGAACTGTTACCATACCTGAAATACAAAGAAGACAAATATTTGGGAAAATGCACATAAAACTTTACCTGCAGCCACTGTGACTGGTCATTGTGGCCTGAGGTCCAGGCGTTAACCTTGCCTTGCTTGTCCAGCCGGGCTTTCCTGGGCTCCCAAGCGAACATGTCCATGTTGAGCGTACGGAAAACACTGGAGGCAGTGATTTGAAAGTCCTGTATGTGTCCTGATTTCATCCCCAGGGGCTCAGAGCAACCTGGAACAGCAAGATAAGGTCAGGGGCACTATCTACTTATCTCTGTGAGTGGTGTAGATTTTTCTGTTGTGGAAAAGAACCCTGCAGTTCTCAAAGAAAAGGATTTAATCAAGACTATTGTTGAAGGAACAAATAAATGAAAAATAGCCAAATTGAGGCACTTTATTTCAACAATTGCTTGGATGAATCAAAACCAAGATAGAGAATTCAACTTATCTTATCCTGGCATAAATTTATGAAGACAAACAAACTGAAAAGATGACTTTTGTCTCTGCTTATCTTGGGTTTATTTTCCCATCCAGCAGCTTCCTGTTGTTTTCCCTGTTCTGCTTGATTTTCTCATACTTTTATGTCACCCTACTTCAACCATGTGTTTGCCTACTGAGAAAATACTAATTTTTCGTAAAGCTACTGTTGAAGTACAATGTTAACAAGTACTGAGACTTTTTACACTTCAAAATTACTTGACATCTGGCTAAAAATGTAGAAAGTACAAAAACCTGCTGAAGGAGCAGAAGGTCACGGAAAAAGAACTATGAAGGAGGGTGAATAGTTGGAAATTATCACTTAAGAGAAATCAAGAGTTAATGGCTTATTTTTTTGTGGACATCCCACATAATTGAGTCATTTCGGTTGTAGCAAAATACAGATGTTGGACTTCTCCTTTCTCTGTTCTCCATAGAAAAAAAAAATCCATTTTCTCATTTTGTTCCTGCCCCAGTAGTCAAAGACTCTACATTCTGTTTCTCCTATAGGTTTAATATACAGAATTAAGTGGAATTATGAAGAGATTCAATCAGGAAGGTAAGACCATAAGCCCTTTGTAGGAGGCTAACAGCAGGAGCAAATACACATTACCAGAAACACATAATGTTAACATGATCTTTAATGCAGTATCTTCTGTATTTAAATTTTGAATATTTACATTTCATGTTAAATTTTTCAAAAAGTCAAACGAAATTAGAAACACATGAGAAAATAAAGTTAACTTTTTTTTTTTAAAAAACAGTCTTTCAGACCTGATTCTCAGTGTATAATTGAAATTGCACAGCCTTGTCGGTAGAATAGACTGCCTAGTTCAAAATGACAACAAAACAATTTTCCTGGGAGTGGGAGGGAGCAATTGATAGTACAAATGAGACAGATTAATCTGTTGCTTTAGAGAAGGACTTTCTTTATTATTAAATTCTGAAGTATCACTCCAGGATCACAAGGGCTGTCAGCAGGGATGTTTCATCCCCGGAATCTGAAGGAGGCTCCTGACACAAAAGCAGGGGCTGTCAAAGTTGTGTTTCAGTGCTGGCCCAATCCATCAAAAATAGTTCTGTCTTTTCTGAGCACTATTATTGATTTATGAAACAACAGCTGTGTCTGCCTGTGCATGCGTGCATGAATTAATGAATTTTACATTTGCCTGCCTCCTCCACGGCCCCAGAGGGAGTGCAAAGACAGTTGTTAAAGGTAACAGGAGAAAGTGAGAAGAACAATGAGAACTAGAAGAGATGCACATCAGTGGCAGCACAATGCCTTGGTGCTGTGTCACAGAGAGTAACAGCAGACCCCGTCTCTTCCCAGCTCCAACAGCAGTAGACAGTGACTATTTGGATGGTCTACTTTGTGTCTGCAGATAGTCATACCCCACAGAAATGCATTTACAATAATGCTCATGTCTTGCCAGGACATCTCCTCCTCACTGCTCTGTATCTTTCAATTTGCTTTGCCATGTCCCTGTGACATGGCAATTCAATTTCCACTCACATTTTCGCCACCTGTTAAAGTTTGTGAGAGCTTGTGCAGACACACTTACGGCTATGCCCAGTGGAGCATCTTAGCTCAGAATGTTTGAGATGCTTGGATATCTCCATCTGTGATAAATAATACCTGATAGCTCTGTATGTTTAATTGTATCTAGGTATAACTTATTATACTTCTTATTTGGTATAGCTTGAGGAAACAGGAGAAGGGAAATAATGAGGATGAGTGTGAATTAGTATCTGAAAATTGAAAGAATCCACACAAAGGTATATGGATTATTGACTCTCGCAAGGGTACAATCTTTTCAGCCTGAATCCTGTACCATGACCTTCATCTAGCTCTTCTTTAAAGAAAGGTCAAACCCTCAAAGGAAATCTTAAATATCCAATGCAATGAAGGCAAGCTCATAGATGGATGTGCTTGCAAAGGTCTGCATGCATCTTGTCTTGGACAAAAATTCATGTAGTATTGGCAAAAGCAGCATATGTCAATTATTTGAGGGCAAAGGTGATTTTGTTTTGATTGACACTGTGATATTTTTCTTTTCTAAAAATTGAGAGATTTTAAAATTTTTCTTCACGTTAATGAATCATAGAATGGCCTGGCTTGGAATGGACCTTAAAGCTCATCCAGTTCCAACCCCCCTCCAAGGGCAAGGGCACCTTCCACTAGACCAGGTTGCTCAGAGTCCCATCCAACCTGGCCTTGATATAATGACCACAGGATTCCTTTCCAGACTAGATAGTGCTGAGGACAAACAAGGAAAGGGGAATCTGGTATTAAATGCAGGTGTTATGAAGTCCTCTTTTGTGTGAGCTTTGTGTAAATGCTACCTATAGATACTGTGAAGATAGAGAAATAGTTACCAGAGAACAACACGTTCAAAGAAGATGAAAGTTACACATGTAGGAGATGCTGCAGGTGTGTAACATGGATGTTCAAATTGTGGGGACCAACATCCTTCTGCAAGAACCAAGAAACTCAAAACACCAAGAGCTGGCTGAATTGGTGCATAGGCACTAACATACATGATTATCAACAGCATTTGGCAGGGACTGCTTGCATGGAGGCAGATGTTTGAATTTGTGACTGAATCCATGAGTAAGCAACTGTGTGGTGTGAACAGTGATCTGTTTTTAAAAACAGCAGCTTGATGCATCTATTTATAACAACTTAATGAATAAAGGCATTCTAATAAACAGTAGCTGTGATCTGTTTCTCCCCTCACATCAATACTCTATGCAGGGAAGGGAATTTATGACAGAGATGTGCAAAACACAAGTGAACAGGAACACAAGGCCATGAAAATTAATGCCTAATTTATTGATGGCCAACTCCACTAGCATTGATCGTGATTTTCAATAAGTTCTGACTGTGGGTCCTTGTGAATAAAGCTATTTATGAGACTAAAGCAGATTGTATTGAATATTTTGCTGAAGTTTATTGTAAGAAAGAATTAGTTTTTATGATAATCTGGTGCTTCAAGTCTCCCTCTGTTTAGCAGTGACTCTCTCCTCCAGCACCAGGACATGTTGGAGAAGCCAGAGCTCTCAAAGTGCTTTTCTGTCCGAGACAGACATGGAATTACAAGTGAATGAGTCTCTATAATTCTACTCTTCTTTCAGTAAGGCTGAAATTGTTCTGCTGAGCATTGGCTGCCTACAGTTTTAAGAAATGATGACCTTGAAACTGTTAGGACACCACTGAAATGAATTCACTTCAGTAGCTTTCACAGTTCTTTGAGCAAAACAATTCCTGGTCATTCTGGCAAGGACTTACTCTAAATTGTGGTTCCAGAAATGGAAGACATAAAAAAAAATAAATCTAATAGACTAAAGCAGCTAGACAGAAATTTCTATTTACTCTTAAACCTATCTGTATTGGAAAAGGGCTACACTGAGATTAATGCATTAACTTTTCATTTCTGAATCTGGTTTTGATGCCACTAGAGGACTGAGAATTATTTAACTCCAGCTGTTTTGATGTATCATTCGTGAACTGGATGACTATTGTTTGTACAGTAAGCAGGCAGCCACATAAAAATCATTCCTAAATGAATTCAGTGGAGTGCTCCTACCAGTAAAAGGTTTATGTCTTGAAAAATATAAAAAATTTACATGCTTTACTGAATTTGTAAGAGAACATAGTTCATGCAGAGAGTGGATGGAGGTTAGGCTTTACATTTCAGAGCTACACTGCGAATCTTAAGAGGGTTTATATTGGCTCCAATTGTTCATTACTTTTTGCTGCGAGACACAATCCCTGCTCCTGCTAAATCCACAGAACAAATCCAAACTGAAATCTTGATTAAAGAAGCCCAGACAAATGTGTCTTGTTGCACTCTGAGTGGCCCTGGAAGGTAGTGGAAGCATGTGTGTCCCCCAGGGGGTGTCACAAAGCACACTGGACACCCAGCAGCTAGGAGGAGTTACCCACATCAGGCTTGATCCCTGTTGCTCCAACATACGGCACTGCACAACCAGCTCTGGGGTCTCGGGAACCATTTTCAAGCCTTAGTTTAGGCTGTGCTGAGTGCACCTGTGAGTTAAGAGACTTCCTCGTGGTCTGCTCAGTGTGGTACATTACAGGTCCTGATATTCATTGATACTGATTAAAACTGCCATAAATGAGCTTATCTAGGTCACGTATAACTGGAGGCGCACAGAAAAATTTACCAAGTGTTATTACATTGACACCACATTGTCTTACTACTATTACTGCCCTACTGTTGTCACTGACATCGCTTAGCTAAGTGTTGCTGGTTGTATAATCCACACAAAAAGAGGTGAGTGACTGTGTGGACAAACTCAGGCACAAGCGAAACTATGTTTCGCTGGGGACAAAATGCGCACACAGTTTAGACCTGCCCGGTGCTTGACGAGTGCAGGAAACCCCACCTGTGAGTTCACAGCCCAGGAGCTCCATTCTCAGTGTGCAGTGCCTCCTGCACACCTGAGGGTACAGCCGAATGTACTGGGACTTGATGGGTGGGGTGAAGGAGTTGGCGTAAGGGGTGTTGTTGTCCACATTCCCACGGAACACCTGTGACGAAACAGCACACTCATGAAAATATGTCAGGAGGGTTAATGGAGGTTCAGTTAATTTCCATGTCTTGAAAGCATCTATTCTGACTATCCTTGCAAACTTTTCCCAAATAGCAGCTGCTTCAGCATTTTGAGCGCCCGACACAAATTTTTAAGCAAAATGTCCTGCCTTGGGGTCACATCATGACATCTTTGAACCAGGGCTTCTATCTTGTCATTCCCAGAACCTGAAGCTATTAAATGCAACTAAATTATGCCTTCTTCTCTAATTAGTGTATTAAATAGTACCAATTCAATCTAGCCTGCAATTATTTACGCTGATTGGCATTTATTTTTTTCCCCTCTAGTTCCAGAACCTGATTCAGCTCTCACTGAATGACTGTAACCCCTCCCCTGATCACAGGGGGAGCTGAATTAAATCTATCAGCATTCTTCAATTCACCCCTCACTCTAACCAGATATCCTTGCACTATTTTCTTCCCTCATTATATACCTCCCCATACAGCATTTTTATTTCCTAATAGAGAAGCTATGTCTAATGCATCGCAGTGCATTAGTTCCATGTAAACTTACACAGTAAAGGCTTTGTTTTGCTCCTTTGTATGCACGACTCCATCAAAAATAATTGGTAACTGTAAACTGTAAACGCACACATCCCACTGGATGATACTGTTTGTTTAGCACAGAGATTAGCATTGATGAATGGGTTCTATGTTTTCACGGGTTAACACTAATCTGCCAATGTAATAAAACTAAATTGAAAACAGAGTAATGAGTAATTACTGGTAAACTAATTAAAATGAAAATCAGTTAAGTGTAATAAACAGGATTATTCTAGCTTGGGGAAATAGTATTTATAAAACCATCAATTAAAGTATAAGAAATTCTTAGCAGACAGAAAATGCAAATTTGTTGATGCTATTTTTTTTTTTTAAATTCATAGAAAAATAATGACAATGAAACCTATATCATACTTCCAGGAAATTAGGCTTATGTACCATGACATGTCATACTTCTAAAGGCAGCTAAAACATAAGAGGTATCAGATACAGATGGCTTAATCTTACCATATCTTCCTTTGTGCCTTTTACTTTGTACATTGTCCAAGACTTCCCATCATTACTGTATGCAATTTTATAAGATTTTACATATTCTGGACTCCCAAGCCTCTTGGCACCTTGAGTTATAACTCCAGTGACTCGCATTTTCTTCTGCAGGTTTATCTGAAATAACAGTACATTTTATCACTAAGCATCTGAGAGGCATAATTCTGATCCTTGATTGTTCTTTCCTTTCTAAAATGACAGGAAAAAGCATAATTGTAGCATTTAAATTACTGCTTTTACACTTGCATTAATTCCTTTTATTTTTCATTAATTTGATGTACAAATGCACACAATGAATGGAAAAAAATGAAGCAAAAGCCTGTACTATGCTTATTTCATATGTATGTGTTCTCTTATATATACATATATTATGGTTATACAGAATATTACTGGTGTATTACTGTGATATTGCATACTTCTGGCATATAGGCTTACTGCTATATATATTTCCTTCCTGAAAGGTAAATGCAACAGCATGATGATGTATCAAAGGCTGTATCTTCTGTCCTATTAGAAGTCAATTTGCAATACCGTACAAAAGATCCTAAGTTAAATTCGGGCAAAATTTCTGTGTGACAGTGAAGATACATGGAAGTTCTGAAAGCAAAGAAGTATACTTTTTCTTGATTCTCACTGAAAATTCATATATTTACAGATCAAGGTTTTAATGTTAATCCTAAAACAGTCAATAGCAAAATATCAATCAGTGGATGTAAACACGCCCTGTGTACTTGTCTGAGTTGATGGCAATACTTTGAAGTACAAAATTAAGATGTTCAGAATCAACAAATAAAGAGTTCACCAGTATTCCAACAACGTTAATTTTGACTTCCTTATCCGTCTATGGACATGGAAAGTCAACTATATTCCCCAAAAGTTCAGAATGTGGTATTCAAACAAAAAAATGCTGGCACTGTCAGCCTCATCCCTGTGATGGAGCCAACCTGGCAGCTGCACTCCCACCCCTGGTGGCTGCTGAAATCTGCAATTTTTGCACCAAATGAAGCTTAACAAAGAGCTGTCACATTATGAGAGTTCAGTGAAAGTGTATGATAAGAGGAGGTGAATGGAAATACTGGAAAGCAAACAACTGGGACCAGGTAAATAATGCATTAAACAAAGTTAGCACTTGCCTCCTCCAAATGAGTCTTATCTCTGCTCCGCAATTAGTGGAGCTGGCCCAGTGCAATCCCCACTGTTTGGAATAGTAGCCCTAGCACAGATAGATGGGGACTTGGAGACGGATCACGTATCTGCTGTCCAAACACCTTAATCTCTTTATTCTTTGCAGTGTGGTCTGACGACTTTCTCCCCCTTGGCAATATAATCTAACCTCTATTAAGGATGTAAGATGACCAGACTTCAGTGTTTCAATATTTCACTGTGCACACAGTGGGAAATGGGAGAGAGTCTGGCTATTTCTCTGCTGCTTTTCTGAAATAGTTGGATTTCGGTGTAGTTTTACCATAGTTCTCCCCATAAGAAATTAATAAACACTCATAAACCTTCTGAATAACAGTGCATATTTTAGAGGTTTAGACCCATTGAGAGAGGAGAAGCTTCTTATTGAAGACCAGATTTTTTTACAGGTTCTTTCCCACACAGGCCAGGGAAAGCTGAGGAACATTTTCAATTCCAGTGGGGAGAATGGACTCATTGCACGATTTTAGACAGGTATAAATTAGAAGAGATCCATGCCTTTTTACACTCTTGGAAACCTTCTTTTCCCCAGTTCCTGGTCTCCCAGAGGGGAAAACAAACCCAAAAAAATATGTTATATTTGTAAAAGTACAGCTACAGAGACTCCCATAACTACATTAAAAATGTAGTTAACATGTAATAGTAACCAGTTAAAGATTTATGGAAGTCTCTTATGCATGTTTCACTCTCTATATGGAATTTCAGAATATTAATAAACAGGCAAGTAGACCAATTTTTCATATATTTACAAAATTGCTAATAATGCAGTGAATACCATCTCCAAAAACAAATTAGAAAGCACATTCAAACAGAAACCAGCCATTGATTATTTGCTGACTGGTAGTAACGTCACATTTCACTCCATTGGAAAAGGAAGGTATAATACGAGACCAAATAAATTTTCTTTGATCCAGTGATGCATATAACTCATATTCTTTCAGCTTAACTGCAAATTTTTCTTTTTCTAGATAATAACCTTGGGGAGTTTCTTTGGATGAGAATTTATGAGGATTCTTTTTCCCCCTGTTTACCCACAAAGAGAATTTTCTAATGAAACCATGGCTTTAACCACTGGATGATCTATTCCCACACTGGCTCCTTTCCACACCCCAGTCTCCACATTCAATGCACAAGAAATAAACCACTGCACTTCAAGAAGCAAAACAATGACAAGAAAACCTCACTCAAAAGTAATCTGTCAAAGCCTTTAACACTACAGTTGAAATTCTAAAAGAAAAAAACACTAATTTTTAAATAATCATTTTATATGCATCTTGATGAACACAGAATCTTTCTTTTCAGAGGAGTTCTTGATCAGTACCCACCCTCCAAGTCACAAACTGACGTTTGACTTTAAGCAGTATTGAACTTGATATAACATAAATAAAACCAGGATGACTTGTTTTGCAATTACATCTCTGTATATATTGTCAATTTTTGCAGGAAAATCCCAGTGAAGGAAGGGTGTGTGTGAAATGCTTCCAAATACCTTTGGCTTGCTTATATAGAAGTCCCCATTAGACTAATGTCATGTTTTGGTAGCTCTGGTAGCTACTTCCAGTGCATATAGATACATCAGGAATTAATTGTCCCTTTAGGTCTTTGGATTCTTTTATGTGTTTTAAATTTTTCAAGCCAGAGCTTAGCAAAAATCGCAATATTACAACTGTGGCAATGCCTACAATGAAGCAGGTGATGAAATCTTTCTTACTTAATGTACTTCAATAGGAGGCTGTGAAGAAATGTGAACTACCTCATTATCAGTAAAAGCTTTTCCAAAGGTGTTTTCCTGTGGCCATTGTGAAGAAAAACACTTCAGAAAGCTCTACTTTGTGGATTCAGATCTGGGATAGAAAGTCGTATATTTTAATTACATGGGTGACTGTATTTTAAAACAAAGAGGTGAAAGTCACCAGGACAAGAATAAGACCTTAAAATATCTTTTCAGAAAAGGTAATAGCTTATTTACTTATTAAGGATCCCTTATAATTACCTAAATGAACAGGACAAAAATCAAGGATGATAGAAGATCAATAGTGTTTTGAGGAGTTTGCCCTAGTAATTCAAGCAATAAGGTAAAGACCTTGTAAAAAGAAAATACTTATGTAGACACTTGAGGAATCAACTCAAACAAAATAAAAAGGAAAGGAAAAAAGAGAGCCTCATCACTTTTATCAGCCCTACTTAAATTTAGGGTTATTTTGAGAGCAATGAATTTGGATTTGACACTTGACCTCTGTTCAGGGACTCCTGTTCAGCAGAAGCTCAGGAGTCTCCTGCATCCAGTAAGTTCCATGGGACCTAATTCACCCAGCAGTTCAGGGTGTGCCCAAGAGCTGGGGAATAAAATCAACTCACATTAATTTAAGAAGTCCCTTAAATTTCTTACAATCCTATTCCTTTCAGCCAGCCCAATCCTCCCAACTCCATGGTAAGGCAACTTTGATGATCCCAGCAGGTTAGAGAGTCATGGCCTTTCCCAACAGGAGGAAAAAAAGTAACCAGCGAGCCGTGTTCACTGCTCTCAGCACTGATTCTACGGGACTAATTATCTATTAGACAATTTTCACTGGTATGGTAATGTTTTTGACTGCAGTGACTCATTCAGATCTGTTTTGGGATGCTAAATAATTCAGTTGTCTACACTGACAAAGCCATATCCAATCTAGATTTTAATGGAACCTG
The DNA here is from genome assembly GCA_013397135.1 of Pachyramphus minor. NCBI lineage: Eukaryota > Metazoa > Chordata > Aves > Passeriformes > Tyrannidae > Pachyramphus > Pachyramphus minor. Next base: position 24,654 of record VYXB01004783.1, read on the forward strand.
AAAAAATCCATATTGGAAAGAAAACAAAACAAATGAAAAAGAGTGTTTCCCCAAGAGAAAGTGGCAATATGAACAAGGTAATTCTGTGAGTTCCTGTTGATTGTACACTGCACCATTTTCAAAGGCAATTCAGAGCCAGTCCTGCAAATCTGCCTTTGTTTCTGCAGCTCTACTTGTAGCTGCAAGTAAATGTGGGAGCTTGTTTTCTCTAAAGAGTCCAAAGGGCTGCACAAAACAAAGACCATAAATAACTTCTCAGTGTGCTTAACAGACCTTAGAACTGTAGAAAAAAGAGCCAAAATCATAATATGTGAATGAAACAGAACATCAGGGATTAGGGATAGCACAGGTGGAAGCTGTTCATCTCCCTCTTCAATTTGTGATCAAATACCAGCATATTCAGTTTGCACAAGCTATATACTTGACAAAGAAGATAAAAAGAAACCCAGTTGCACCTGTCTTCTCTATCTTATTACATAATGGAGAGAAGAGGGATGAGAAGATAGAATGACTCTAGGAAGACACCCTATCTGATGCTCCTGGACAGAATGCATAACTATGTTCCCCTCATTTGTTATCACACTTTTAGCAACAATACCACTAACACTTCATACGAAACAGATTTGTCTGAAGTAATCCTTAAGAGCAAGCTTGCCAGAAATGCTCAAATTAAAGCCTTCATGAAACCTTGGGTCTCTGAGACTTTAAATGTAATTTTACATTCATAAACAGAAATTACTTTTATGGAGAACTAGGGTGTTTACCTGTTTCAGTTATGAGATAGAATAGCATTCCCATACATAATCCTTCATCTTTTCTAGCACAAAATAAATATATTTTTACTGCTACTCACCATCACTCATAGAAAAATAAGATTGAATAAGAAATCAAGGTTCTACTGGCATTAAAAGGTTTATTACAACAACCTTTCCCTGATGATCTCATCAGTTTCTGAAGGATTGAAATTTAATTTTTTTGTCTTTTTTTTTTTTTTTTTTTAAAAAAAAAAGTCATCATTCTGACAGGCCTACATAGAAAGCACCGACAAAAGCATTTTGTGATGAAAGATAGGGACACTTGCCAATAGAAATGTTTGCAATATACTCAGGAAAGGAACAACCTGAGACAATTCCTTCAATACTGGGAAATTCGGTGAGTCTTAAAGCTCCCTCCCAATGCTTCCTTTACAGTCTCCAAGCTCTGGAGCCCCTGAACAGGGCTGAATGCTGCTGTTTCACCCTGATGCCATGTTAGGAGCTGCAGAGCTGGACTTGCATGTGATGAGGAGTGGGGAGGTCGCAGCAGGTCACTTACTATTAACTTCCCTGTTGCAAAGCCCTGCTGACACCCAAGCACAAGGTGTTCATCTATCTTGCCTGTCTGTGGCTTTTTGATACTCTTCTAATCAGCACTATCAGCATAGCTGCTCGGATTTAGTTGAGGGCATGAATGCAGTCAGTACAGTGGCACTGATACGTGTTTTAATTAGAGCCCAGCTCAGCTAACACAGTGATTTATCCATGGTAGCACCACAGCTGTTGCTGACATTCTGGAAGGAAGATTGTTACATGGAGAAAAGCCTTTTAATATTCACATTGCCATGTAAATTATTGACTTCTAATAGCCTAGGAGAACTAACACGGTCATTTGCTACAAATAATAATTTCTAATGTGACTGTGCAATTGTACCTGAGCAAAATCAAACTAAATACTTTATTACATATTTACTTTATATAAATACTTTAATGTGTATATTTATAATATATATGATTAATATATAAATTTTAAAAAAGTTTCTGATCCCAAACCATTTTGTTTCACTTAAGTGGATGTGGGTCCAGCAAAGTCTTTTCACAACTTTGCTATGAAATCCTCTGCAAACTCAGTCTTCTGATGGTGTTGTTTTCAGTCTGTCACACCTCAAGGTAACAACAAACACTCTCACAGCTTTACTGTACTCAACTATGTCTCAGTCCCAGCCACTCATCATATTAAAAGCCACTCATCACCTTTGCCATCCTCAATAAGACTTATTTACATGCTTCAAATTAGGCATGCTGAATCAGAGATGCAAATTGACCCACTAATGTAATTTGCCTCTCTGTGAAAAGATCAGAATACAGGTTAAACCCTGCTTGTATGGAAAACAAAAACACAAAGATTTTTTGGCCCATGCAATGCTAATGTGGAGGAACATATGTTGTAGGAATTATCAAAAAACACCTATTTTCATTTGGCTTTTGTTGAGAACTTTCAATTTATGCCTCAGAGAGCTTACATAATTAGACAGAATAAAAACTTGCTTAGTCTGTTCCTTCTTACTATTAAGCCATTATTTTATTCCCAAAGGTAGTTGTTATGAATGCAATTAACTGGATGATATGAATTATTCAAATACTGGCACGTTGAAACTGTCATCTCAAGAAGAGGCCCATATTCAATCTCATGTCTTTCAGAGGTTTGTAGCCCTGCAAAATTTCATCTTATTTACAAGGTATTGATTAAACGAGTATTAACTATCTGAAATTTAAGGTCAGTTAAGAAACACCAAGGTCATTTATTGCTATTATTAGTTTCTTCATATACTTTGAACTTGTGAATACTCTTCCTGTCTTTGGCATGCTAATGTCTCCTGGAAAGAATTTCCCAAGAATGTCTATAGCATTTCTTAAAGAATCAGTCCAAGAATATCTGTATGCATTCCCACTTGTGAAACAGCTTTGTTCAATAGGATTTAGAAGACAGGATGTAAGACTCAGGTCACAGAAACAAACACATACTTTACTTTTAATGCTACATGAAACCCCCCTTCTTCAGGGAAAGGAAATAAATTCATAAGACACAAAATTAAAATCACAATGAAAATATACTCAGAGAAATTTCTGGTTGTAAAATAATTTTAAATATCACAGGTAGTTTCTCTTACATACTTTCCATCTGCTTTTATGGCACTTTGACAGATGCATTCTGCTAACAACTCTGGTGACAAATATGATCTTCCCTCAAAGCCAAAATGGACAACTGGAAAAACTTCCCATTCTGATTTCACTGGGCTTCATCTAGGTCCTATGGACCTTCTAAACCAAGAAATCACAGAATTATAATGAATGTTGGAAAAGACATCCAATGTATTGATTAAATGAATATTAACTATCTGAAATGCAAACTTAGCCAAGAAACACCAAGGTCGTTTATTGCTATTATTAGTTTCTTCATGTACTTTGAACTTGTAAATACTCTTCCTGCCTCTGGAATGCTAATGTCTTCTGGAAAGGACTTCCTCAAAATGCCTAGAAGGCTTCTAAAAGAGTCAGTTCCTTTTAAAGAATCTCAAAGAATAAAGTCCCCTCTGAGCCTCCTTTTCCTCAGACTGAACCCCTCCAAGTCCCTCAGGTAAGTAAGCAAATGGTAAGTAAGGAGGAAATATGTCAGAAAATAGCAAGTCTATTGCCTAGATGAAGAAATTATCTGCTTTAGTTTAGAAAGATGGGGGCTAAAGCAAAAACTGAAATAGCAGGAAACATGCAGGAGTTCAGAGTTCCCTGTCTCTGTAAGATTCCTACTGTGAGACAACATTGCACATTCCCAGCTTATTTCAACACAGTGGGAAACTAAAGCTACCTCTATCAGAATAGTTCCTCTACCAGAATAAACTCAGCAAGTGATAATAGTGCTCCCAAATGGTGCACAACCTGTATTAAAATACACATCTTTACTCCCTTTTTTCCATGGTCAAAGTCATCCTAATGAATGTTTACCTATTTAAGATTGTCTTTTCCACTGGCCAACACAGCAGCCTATTATCCTTGCCCGTGTCACCCTTTTGCTTTTCCCATATATCTTCAAGTGCCTTTTCTAGTTACGGTTGGGTTTTTTGGTTGTCAGTTTATAGAGGATGAAAAGCACGTTAAAGTTGCAGATGTAATTAGTACTTCTGACTGAGATGGGAATGCTACACATAATTAGGACAACTGTTAAGGCTGTGCCCACAACATGACAAAATTTGTGGGAGAAAGACAAGTGGCAAAGCAGGAGTGCATGAAAACAATCCTTCCTATTTATTTTGCCATCTTTGAGAATAATCTGTTAGTTGCTATGAGGCTGGTTGTGCAGGGAGAGAGGCCAAGGTTTGAGATGGACACAAGAGGAGTGAAGAGTTAGATTAACTAGATTAGTTAGTAAGCACATGGAGGACAGATGGCTTTGTCATAGATTAAAAAACTATGCCACTCTAATGATTTCTCCATCCTCAGATGTTACTACAGAACACAAAAGGTTGGTTGTGAAAGTACCTGGCTGAGTATTTGTTGAATAATGACAAACACACTCGCAAAATATTTTTCACTGTCTTTTGAAATTAAGAATCAAAAGACAAAAGAATTTAATTTCTCTATTGTCTATAACTTACAGTTACCCTTCTAGGAGACTTTCCTTATTTATCTCTACATTTTTCCTCAAAATTCCTTCTACAGAAATTGGCAGGGAAAAGATTATATTGAAAACATTGAACATTTCTTGGTTTTGTGACAGACAATTTTTGAAGTCTCACTGAAAGACTCAAGGCTTGAACAACATCTCTTTATCTTAACCACTCATGGAAAAAGAATGTTCTAAGAGTGCCAGACTAAAATATGCTCCTATTTTTCAGTCCGTAGAACTGATGTTTGACTGAAATTAGGTGGTCTTTGAGATGACAAACACATGCCATCATTTCCAGGAGAGGTCAAGAGCATGAGTTTACTTTAGCACAGAAGGACCTGGGGGTCCTCGGGGACAACCAGCTGTCCCTGCCCAGCCATGTGTCCTTGTGGCCAAGAAGGCCAGTGAGATCCTGGGGTGCATTGGGAAGAGAATTTCCAGCAGGTCAGGGATGATTCGGCTGGAGCACGGAGGTGGTCCCTTCCAGCCTGACCCATTCTGGGATTCTGTTTATAGATGTCTTTGTATCACACACGCACACACATACACACACACACAAATCTTTATATACTGTCATGTTATTTAACTTTTTCTTGAACTTTTGTTTCCTGAACCTTAGCTGTAATGAAGTAGCTAGAAACAGCATTTTTCTAGAAGTCAAGTCTAGCAGGAGAGTAACTGAAAGTGACGATCCTTTACTCTGCCAGTTTTGAAAGCGAATTGAAGCAAAACAAGGCCCTTACAAGGCCCTTAAGAGTTAATTTAGAGCAACAGGCCTTGCTTTTAGCTGAAGATGATACCATACACCTTAGGAATGCTTACACACCTACATAAAAGCACATAAAGTAAGAACACCCAGAGATAAGGAGCAAAAGCGGAGGCTTGGGTCCAAAACCTTTGCAAAATACACCTTGGAGTCAGCAAAAATCAGGAAAGTTGGCAGCAAAATGAAGAAAGTTGAAAAGTTCAGAAATGGGTGGGGGTCTATTACTCATCTTCCTCCGATGAAGAAGACAGGAAGTACCCTTGCGAATCTCCCCAAAATGAAGACTCCACCCTGGACTCCAGCGTGAGCTGGGGGCTTCCCCAACGTTGCAATAAATACCTTTGCTGTTTAAAGGCGTAAAACTCTGTCTCTAAACAGTTTTATTGCTCCTTTTTGGGCATCAGAATGTTTAGAAGATGACTATTACACATCAGCATGGTATCATCTTACAGATTTAGATCCTGTCCCCAAAGCAGGGAGACAGTAATTTTCACACATCATCACCACAGAGCTACTGGGGCATCTCTTTTTACTGGTACAAGAAACCAGGTAGAGAACATTTCTTCATTTCAATGTGTGACCACTTTCCAGTTTGATTGCTTTTAATATCAGGATGACAAAAGTGGAAAAGAAAATATTTAGCTGAAATGGATGGTGTCATAGATGCAGGAAATAATGTGTTTAAAGGTCCCGTTGCTTCATCCCTTCATCCACATTACAGGAGTAATTAAGGAGCCAGCGCACACGGGCTGACAGAGCACGTGATGGATGGTGTTCACAACAGCATCAAATCTCAGTTGCCATGGGGATGCTGACTCTCAACTGACTGATTTTGTGTACCTGAAACCTCAATCAAAAGTTGTTTGAATACATCTATGCGTGGGTGTTTGTGTGTATGAGGAATGAAACTGTGAGATATGATATGAAATAGATATCAAGATAAAGGACTCTAGGGAGTTTATGGATGATTACACTAAGATTCCTAGTCCTTTTTGTTCTCTGTCCTTCTTTGAGTACATAAATTATATTTTTGGCCTGTAAGTTAAATGTGCAGATACTGAGAGCAGACATTGGTATTGAGTTCAGTGAAGTCGCTGAATTTATGGCAGGCTTTGGTTAGCTGACCACCTCTTCTAATTCCTACAGTTCAAAGGTGGGATAGTTTGGAGAGAAGTCAACTGCACTTGCATTATTAGTTTCTGCTTTCTACTGTCAAGGTCTTTCAGGAGCTTACTGCCATTCTTCAATATCTTCCAAGGAAATTCTTCAATGGTATTAAGTCAAATTTTGCAGTATTGACAAAAAAACAGCTTTTTCAGCATCTAACTTAGCAGGTTAAGTCTTCGTATATGGTGCACATCTCCCTACACAATGACTCTGAGATTGTGTTTTATAAGGTTCACTTGGCCACATTATACAAAGATGAGAGCTATATTAAGTAATATTAAACATTTAAGCTGTGACAACAGGTATTTTTGGAGGCTGATACAACAGTACTCATGAATGAAGAAATGAACTTTGACAGAATGAATGGTTTGACAGATGGCAGTTTGCTTAGAGCTCTCTCCAACAGATGTCTGAATGAATGTTCTGCAAGACCTCTGTGTATTTTTGGTTTTATCATTTCATTAGTAAATAGCTATCACCTGGTATATACTTGCTCTTTGGAAGCTCTGTATGAGGAAGCTTTCAATATTTTTTTCCTGCCCTTTTTTTTTTTGAGAAAAAAACACCTATTAGTTTATGGTTTCCTACTCAGGGCTTACAACGATGGAACTTATAAAGTTTCTATTACAAGTACTTTTTTTTGGTGTTACAGTAGTTATGATTAGGTTTGTGATATTCATAGTCAAAATCAACAGTCTTGCCCATGGACAGATCTATTCTGATTCATACTGCATTAAACAAAAAAAATATTAATAGAAAAATATAGATGCATGCAAGGAACGAGAGAGATGAAGCGAAATCAGAATAAAACAGACCAAAAATTTTAAAGCCACAAATGCCAAAGGACAAAAGCTAAAAGAGAAAATTATGTTTTTTAAAAAGAGTTGACAAAAAAAGACTCATTATTGGACAAGTTAAAGTGACTGTTTTGGTTATATTTCAGGACCAATTAATGAAAAATAAAAGCATGGGATTTTAATACCACTAAGAATGTGGCAAGCGGTTCACAGGTGCCGTTTTATCCCAACTAACTTGTCAGGAGAAACAGAGGCCAGAGAAACTTTAAAAGGCAGATATCACTGACTTTAATTTGCTTTCAAAAACGTGGACATTGACCCTCTAAATCACAAGCCAATTACAAGCATTGTAGTGCCATTACTAATTACATGCTGAGAGTGTAAATTTAAAATGGCAATTTCAATTTTCAGTTCATTGGGAGAATGCAGAAAAATGAAATTGCCTACTAATTAGTTCATGTGTATTAGGCACCTGAAAGATAACAGCAAAAAAGGCAAAAAAGTTCTGCACTCATTACAAGTGAGTCATAAGCAAAGCACTCAAACCTTTTGTTTGCCAGGCTGCATATAAATAAAGAAATTAAATGACAAAGAAAATTGATAATGACGGAACAAGGCAAAAATAGCTACAGGCTTGCACATAATCATACTTTGCCTATTATACACAGCTTCCTCTAGAATTTATCTAACATTGGAAGCTACAAGAGGGGGAACAGGCTATTGCTTCAAGTTCACTAAGCTAAATGTTCATTTACATTTCCCCAAAACAGACTTTCTGGTTTTGTAACTTTTCCCACTTTTTCTCTGCCAAATACTAACAACATTTTCATGCCTCCCTCTGGACCAGCTTCTTTGTTAGTGGGAGCAGCGGAGAAGGTTCCATGTGCAGGCTGCTCACAGCAGGGTCTGGGGAAGAGCTGGTGACAGGATAAAATAAAAAATAAATTCTTGTTAGAGGTCTTCTCTCCCACTAGACCAGAAGGAAGGTAGTTGGAAATTTAGCCCAAATCCAGAGTGGGTTACTGTTTTGCAGCCCTCCACAAATGTTGATGAAGTGTCAGGCCACCATAGCACCTGTGTAAAAATGAGATGTAGGATTTCCACTTCTCCTCTTGCCTCAGCAGAAACTGTTCACCCACATAATGGTCAGGCAGTGTTTGTCTCTTAGAGCTCATTTAATGCTTGGAGAACAGTTTTCTGATGTAAAGAATTACTATGCAGAGCATAAAGTGTGAGTGCGTGGAGCTCTGTATCCCTGCCAAATCAAAACAGGGTTCCTGCAGAACACTAAAAAGCAATTTTTTTCCCTACAAGTATCATCCCCCTAAAAATTTGATATTTTATAGTCCCAGATGTTTTAAAAAGAAACGTCTCCAAGAATGGAAAGAAAGAAATCCTGTTAACATTTAAACCTCTGTTCTAAAATTACAGTGAGTACTTTTAATTTTGCTTTGAACTAAAAAAAAAAAAAAAAAAAAAAAAAAAAGAGGGAGAGAGAGAAAATATTTGGCAAGTTTTGTGAAAATTATAGATCAAAGTTTATTATGCAAGAAAAGTGAGAAGCAAAAGAAGGGACTGATTGTTGCTCAGAATACATTAATCATATCACTTAACGCTTCTAGAAAATCCTTACATACCCTGGTTGACAAAACTACAGAATTCCAATATGGTATTGGAATTACTTAGATGTGATCCACTAACTCTAAAGAAAAAGAACAAATTGTTCAGAACTGATGCCATGGGCTGAGAGTTATAAACACATATTCTCCATCAGCCCAATGTTCCTCCCAGGTAAGAGAAAAGAGGAGATTTCATTGGGAGAAAAGCCCAGGGCAGACCCAAGTCTGGTTTGGATACACACCTGCACAAGGATCTGAGAGCTGCCTCCCCTGTGGGTTGCAGTTTTGACAAGTGCAAACATCAGTATTTTGCATCAGACCATCAGACATCAGACCATCAGACATCTCCATCCAGTTCATCTCCCAGAAAAAGATATGTCTAGGGGGCCAGTGCTAAATGATTTTGAATTTTTTTCCCCAGCTCATTTAATAAAGCCTACATTCTAAAGCAGCCCAAAAGCTATTGTAACGCTGACTTTTTCATTATCCATTAAAGTTACATTAGCTTTCTGCTCCCGTGGAAATAATTCTGTCTGAGTTCCTTAGCCTTACTCTTTCCAGTTCTTTTTCGGTGTATAAATTTTAAACTTCCTAACCCCTCTGGTCTTTACTGATAAAAACTGACTTAAGATACATTGAAGGGCCTTTGTGTTTTCACTCTGTGATAAATAACAAATACTAACACTGGCTTTGCTTTCCAGAACTGACAAAATCCAGCACTCTCACCACCCCAGTTCCAAAAAACTTCATCAAACAGCACCTCTTGCCCTCCAAACAAGAAAAATGAATAGGTAATTCCGTGTCCTTTTTCCTCAGATAATTCGGGAGCCACTGAGGAAAAATCACAAGTGGTAGCCAGGACAAAAACTTGAATTTGACAAATATTATGATGTACTCACAAAAGTAATTTGAAGTAGAGTGTGTTTGACACGCCTGAGGGACATTATGGGCAGTTCAACTTAGTGCTGACAGACAAGATGCTCAAATACCATGTTTAGCTAAATCCTGTGTTCACTGGAAGGGAAGCATCCTCTTCATATATTGACTATCCTGATTAATGCAAAAGGTTTTCCCTTAAGTATGTAACTTACTAACCTTTATTAACTAACAGCTGAAATTGCCAAAGCTTAGGCCAATTCATATATCATGAAAACCCCATAAGAGCAAAGAGCTACAGCAATCACTAGATAATCATTATTTTCATTAAAATACTGCCATGGGATTTCATATTCACTGCTTCATGACTTCCACTGAAATCATTTGCTGGGCACAGAGAAATCCAGTTCACAATGAGGGCACTGCCATTTGAATCATTCCAGCAATAACACACTTGAGTGGGAATGAGAAAATGTGTATTTTCAGCCCCATGGATGTGGCTGAACTAACAGCTGTTCCAGCCTTAATTAAAACACTTCTTGTTACTTCCAGTATGATGCATGTGATACTTAACCTGTGTGCCCAGAGCAGCAGAGAGGACCAGCTCTTCCTGCAGGCTCTGGTAAAGCCAAAACCACATTAAAGCTCTCTAGAAAGATGTCCACGGAAGGCTGCACATGTCAAAACATCTCCACCATGAGATATTGCTGTGATGTGCTTCTAAGGACTCAACTACAAAATGTAACATCTGTAGAAAGCAGCTTCTTTGAAAGGAGCCTTTATAAACCTGCTTTCAACAGTTTAGAGGCACAATGGAACATATGCACATTTTTAAATAAAAAGATTTGTGCATTTGTAAAATCAAGGTTATCACTGTTTACAACAAAATAGTCCCTTTTAGCCTAGGCTACATTTCTGACAGCGAATAAGAATCTAGCTGTTCATTAACCACTTGTCTTCATCAGTTTCTTAAGTGACATTGGCAATTGAATCAAGGAGATTTTTTTCCCTCTCAGCTCCATCTGTTACCTGAATCCATGGCCATCTGTCATTCTCTGCAGCAGTCCAGGCATTCACAAGACCCTTCTTATTAAGCCGTGCATAGTATGGGTACCATTTCTGGAGGCCAAAAAGAGCTCGATGGGTGGACGATGCAGTGATTTGTTGGTTTGACACAATCCCTCCTTCTATTCCTAGTGGGCCAGAGCATCCTGCAAATGGAAAAAGAAAAAATAAATGAATGAAACTCAAATGATCAACTCTTTTGAGCCCCAAGTGGCTCTAACTATACTAGCATACAAATAGATCCAAAAAGTCCTGCTTTTTGGGATACAGCTTAAAAGTTGTTTAAATACAGCTTAAAAGGAGTTTAAAATACTCAACTAGCATTTTGGTTTTGTAGAAGTTAAAAAAAAAAGTAAAAAATACTTCTGGTAATTAACTATTCCCCTTGTAAAATTAGTGTAATGGATTAAGCTTTTAGTTTGCTCTATCTAAAGAGTTGAGAGTTTGAGTTTTATGAACACAATGAAAAAAAATAATCCTCAAATTGAAATATTGAAATGATTGCTAAAAGCAAATTTTTAATTCTGCAATTACTGCCAAGTTCCATATTGCCGCTCTTGCCCCAGAGGTTAGCATTTAGTCAACATACCACAAATTGTTATAGCTAGATATTTTTAGAAATAGGAAACCAGATACATTATTATTTAGTTACACCAAAAATACTTAAAGGTCTTATGCATTTAATCAGCAACCACTAAGTGTGTACTTGACTGCAATGTCCCAGTGTTCATAATTTCATGTGTAGTATTCATCATTAATTTATTCACCAGAAATACTTGTAGACATAATTTTTAAAAAAATCAAGATATTTCTGCTAATGTTGTTTTCTGAAGCCACTCCATTTGGGTACAAGAAGAAAAACACTCTGTTATTGTGAACAATCCAAACTGAGAAAATTTTGAAAATTCATTACATACAAATATATTGGCACTCTACCTACTATTCAATATCCCCAACCAGTTCCAAGTAAATGAGATATTTCTTTACTCACTTCCAATGCAGAATCTAAAGAGAAGGTAACTTCAGGAATTATTCTGACAGCCAACATTAGTCTGTTGTCCAAAAGATCTTCTGATTTGTGGGTCAACTGTACTTTGGCAATTTTGCGTGCCACAGGAGAGATGTTTATTCACATTTCAGATTTTCTCGGGAACCTTGCAGTGTTTCACCTCAAACAGTACCCAAGAATGAACTCTGAAATGCCCATGTGGGCAGAGAGTCACAAATAATTTAATTCCTCATTAATTTAAAGGCACAGAGAAGAAAAAGTGACTGTTGCAATTTGCTCCTCTTGCCAGGGAGACAGTGCAGGGAGCCACTGAGAGCACAGTCCCCAGGTACTGTGTGTCACTGGTGATGGAGAAAAATATAAACTAAACTGAAGTTTTAAGCTGATTGTGGAGGATGTGCCATGGACAAGCACTTGCTGGTGCTTTGAAAAAAGGTAAATCAAACCTCACATAAGGGTGGGATTCAGGGTGTGATCCTTCAATGCAAAACCCAGCCAAAACTTCTCGGATATCCTTAAATGTAATCCCGTCCCCACTGAAATTAATGACTGACTTGCACCACATGATGATTTCACACAGGTTTTAACACTCTGTGAAGCTGGGCTAGAATCTACTTTTCTTTATCAGCCAACAGTAACGACTTTGCATCCAACACTTGACTAATAACAGTGCTCAGAACACGACAACTTGCAGCTCTCTCCCATTGCTGTACCACGCATGAGTAGTGCCACAAGAAAACAAATCATTTGTCACCAGCACAGGCAGGCTCAATATAGAATGTATTCAAAAAGCCCACATATGCTGGAGAAGTGTCATTCTTCATTGTGTTTTCATCATGCTGTTACTTAAGAATTAGGTAATTCTTAATAGCAAAGACCTATTCAAGTCTTTGCTCTGTCTCTGAAATATTTCCATTGAAGCAGAATAAAAATCTTTGGTATATGAACTGCTATATCTGCTTGCAAGTCAGAGGTAAACAACTTGACTTTCCTAAGGAAAGTGCATATCTTCAAAAGTTTCTTACACTTACTTATTAAAATATCTTTGCTATTTCATAATGGAAAAGAAATGCACTGTCTGTGTGTATGTGCAACTCACAAAACACACAGGACGCATGTATGAAATTAACCACCCTTAACAGTTGCATAGATTGATAATTATTAAAAATTAGAGATACAAGAAAGCAGGAGAGAGGTTTCCAAGGGGACCTTAAAAAGGAGACATGTTGAAGGCATATTAGTTAGTTAGGTGTGTTAGATAGTGTGTCTCTTGTTTGAGACGCATTAAATGTTTTTTGAAACGTGTGAAATCCTTACAAGAGAAAGTTGAATTCTCCTTTCTAAATCGAAGGCAGTTTAATTACCAAGTACAGCACTTAACTCTGACCATATATGCTCAGAAGCGTTTACTTTCCTTATCATGAAGAGGATTATTCCTGAAATCCAAAGCAAATCTCTACTTTCAGGGAATAGGTACTTTATTGTGCAATTTGCACATCCTTATTTGCATTGCAGCTCCAGCCATGGTTTGTCAGATTTATACTTCTTCAAAATTTACCACTTTTAAAAGTTACAACCACCACATTAGAGATATTTTGGTATTTAGTTCAGGCATAACAACATGTGATGTGTAGGAAGTACGAGACTGGATAATAATTTCTAAACAATATTATAAGTACATTTCTTAAATTATCAGAACATTTTGGTATTTTTTAAATTTCTTCAACAGCCAGGACTTCAGCAGAAGTTTCATTAGGATACAGAGTAAGCTCCTAGCACTCTATGCTGGTTTAAAGGTAAATGGGCAGGAGAAATAAACCCAACTCAAAGGAGATTAAAAGTCGGAATGACAATTTTAATAACAATAATATAATAAATAAAATTGTATAGGTGAACAAATGATTTTAACCCACAGAACCCAGCACCCTGGGGCACGAACAGAATGGTGTTCATCAGTCCCTGCGCTGAACCCCACGTGGGTCCCTCTGAGT
>VYXB01004783.1:38612-60331 GCA_013397135.1 Pachyramphus minor
GTGAATGGGTGTGCTGGGTGTGAGGACAGGGACATCTTTTTATCTCACAGGCCTCTTAACACCCAGCACACCGCCTGGGGGGGTCAGGTGTGCTCTGGGCAGCTGCTGCAGATGGTCTATAACTTCTGGGAAATGGCATAGAGGGTGTAGAATACACAGTTTGGGTTACACCCACACAGTGATGAACTGGTCCCAGCTGTTCTAACTAGGACACATTCTTATACCTGCCCTTTCACTCACCCTTTAGGTCTTTATTTTAATCAGATAGTATTCCACAAGAAAACCTTTCAATTTACTTTATCAGTTAAAATGAAATATTGAACACATTTTTGGATAGTCAAATACCACAGCAAATGGACTTCCCTTAGCCATATGCTCATTAATTTCTTCCAAATACTTCACTAGATTAGCGAGTAATTTTCTTCTTATAAAAGCTCTAATGGGGCTGTTACTCTTTAAATTCACAAGAAATTCACCTTTCCTGAAAACTCTCGACTGAATGACCTGTCTCTGGTTCCATCAAACATGTTTTATCTCTAAAGGACTGGTTACAGAATAGTTTCTGCACAAGTACAAACAGCACTTTTCTTCAAGTTATGGTGTCAATTATTTCTTTAAGTGTTAAAGAGCTGTGACATGCCATTATATTTTAGATTAGCATGACTCCTGCGCAAGGATGACAGGCAAATTCGTGAAGCTTTCCTTTTTTTTTTTTTTTCCCCTCACCCCTCGCCTCTGCGAATCACATATTTAAGAATTTTAAATTCCACATTGAACACACAACCTTTCCTTACATAAACAAAGATAACAACCTACCGAAACAGAACATAATGAAAATTCCCCCACCAAAAATCAAAATAACATGACCATAACACCAAACTTAAGCGGACAATTTATACAAAATCCAGCCCTTGCGCCTTCACCACAATTACAGCAAAAATTCCTCTCGATCATTTAATTCTCTAACATTGTTCAGTACTTGTTTTGCCCGTTACCTCTCCCAGTTACCATCCTCATCTCAAAATCCTCATGACTTCCCCGTACGCACCACCAAAAACTGTAGTGGGTTGACCCTGGCCAGATGTCAGGCACCCACTAAAGCTGCTCTATCACCCTCTCTCTGCAACTAGATAGACAAGAGAGGAAAAAAAAAAAGAAAAACAGCTAAGGATTCAGGAGTAGAGATAAGAGCTGGGAGAGTCACTTACTGGTTACCTTCACAGGCAAAACAGACTCATAGTGGAGATAGTACTTAAATTTATTACTAACAGGATAAGAAACAAAGAGTGAGAAATAAAACAGTCTTAAAACCACCTTACCCCCACCTCCTTCCTTCCACGTTCTCCCTCCTCCCCTCAGCGGTGCAGGGGGACGGGGAATGGGGGTTGCAGTCGTTGTTTCTGCCACTGCTAACCTGAGTCCACCCCTTGGGCAGCAGTTCTTCCCAATCTGCTGTCCCGTGGGTTACTCCTCCATGGGATGCCCTCGGGTCTCTGCACCCCAGTGGCCCTCCATGGGCTGCAGGGGGACAGCCTGTGTCACCATGGTCTTCACCATGTGCTACAGGGGAGCCACAGCTCTGAGTCCTTCCCCTGCTCCTGTGGGGTCCCTCCCACGGGAGATAGTCCTTGATGGACTTCTCCAATGTAAGTCCACCCCTTGGGCAGCAGCTCTTCCCAAACTGCTGTCCTGTGGGTCACTCCTCCATGGGATGCAGTACTTCATGGGTTAGCTGTACTGATGTGGGTCCCCTACAGGGCCACAAGTCCTACCCAGGATAAACCTGCTCCAGTGTGGGCTTCTCTCTTCATGGGCCATAGGTCTCCTGAAGGACCCTGCTCCATCCTGGGCCTCCCATGGGGTAACAGCCTCCTTCATGCTCCAGCATGGGCTCCTCCATGGGCTGCAGGTGGATCTCTGCATGCCGATGGTCCTCCATGGGCTGCAGGGGCACAGCTGCTCCACCATGGTCTGAACCACAGGCTGCAGGGGCCTCAGTTCTGAGTCCTTCCCCTGCTCCTGTGGAGTCCATGCTACCCCTTCTTCTGCACTGACCTTGGTGTCTATGTTGTTATCCCATGTTCTCACTCTGCTCTTCCCTGGTTGGAATTTCTTCTGCACAACGCTCTTCTGTCCTTAAATATGTTATCACAGAGGTGTTACTATTACTCCTAATTGGCTCAGACTTGGCCTGCAGCAGGAAGTCCATCCTGGAGCCGGCTATCATTGGCTCCATGGGCAGGGGAAGCTTCCAGCAGCTTCCAACAGAAGCCACCCCTATAGCCCCCCCACTACCAAAACCCAGCCATAGAAACCCATGACATTGTTATACCCCTTCTTCTATTAAATCCATAGTTTATTTAGCAAAAATCATGACAGCTTGAGAAATAATAGTATCACTGCAGTGTGCAATTTAGACTAGTCAACCTTAGTTATTAAATAAAAAAGCCCATTTTTAGTAGTTAATGCAGACACATTGGGGTATGACAATACACTTGATACAAGAAAGTTAAAAAAATAAATTAAAAAGCAATTAAAAAGCTTCCTGTCAGGTTCATGATGCAGATTCGCAAGGAAGATTTTGTCATCTGCAATTGTTGTTTTAGTGTCATTAAAAAGCAAGGTACTAACTCATGTAATACTGGTTTTAATCCTACAGTGACAATTACTGGTATGCACTAAATAAAACCCATTTAAGGCTTCTCATGTTCTCATCAAACACAAACCTATGTCCATAAAATCTCACTGTCCATGGAGGTAACAGAATGCAAAGATACCAGCAAGTAAGTGAATGTGAGTGGATCCAGGGAATGATGGGAAAAGCTAATAACATGGGAAAAGTTAATAACACAGGAAAAGTGAATCTTTCCAGTTCTCCTAAGACTCCCACCAATTCACATGAAGACAGCAATGGTTATAAACCTGCCTTGAAGGATTCTTACACAATCTCAAACTTAATTAGGTCTAGAAACATTATGTACCATTTGACACTAAAAACCAATTGATTTTTTAGTCCAGATTTCACTTGTAGGCTGAGATTATGGGAATCAAACAGCTCCCCAGACAGAGGATGACTTCTGTCCTTCCACCCTTATCTCTGACAACAATATATCCCTCCAGCTGAACAATAATAGTGGTGTAAAGGGAAGCAGCAGAAGATGACAGTCAGCTTACTGTGTTTTACATTGATATCTCCTCAGGAGAAAACTGAAATAGGAAAAAAATCATTGAATCCCCCTCTTTATTGTGGGAAGAGAAACCCTTTTATGATAAAGAGTTACTACAGTAAGAGATAATACGCAGAAAGCACTGGGTAAACATGAATATGTTTAATTTGAACTTTTACATTTATGTCAGTCCACAAATTAAGCAAAACCTCCAAATGGTTTAAAATTTGCTTGGAAATGTGAGGATTATGCCTCTGCAAATAGAATGAAAAGATTTCTTGTTACTGATGATGAAACATGCCTGATTTTGCAGCAGGAATATATTGCTTTTCATTCCCTTTTTTGATCTGTGTCTAACCAATGTCACCAAAACAAACAGATGCAAAACTGAAGGCAGGTGGAAATCTGCTTTAGACATCTGCAATACTGCCTTCCTCCCAGCACCTCATTTTCTGGAATGAGACTACTCTGGCTGCGCTTGGCATGGCCTGGTGATGGTGTTGAACATGGCTCCTGACAATGGGATTACAGATGACCTCTGGTACAACAACAATTCATGCTGCCCCCCTACCATGCCATAAAAGCCTCCTTTTTCTTTTTCTTGTTCCTCCTGCCATGCACACATCCTTGCCCAGTTTGTTCTGTCAATGATAGCTGTTCTCACTTAACAGTGAATTTGATTTTTAGGAGCTGTTTAGATGGATATGGACGGTCAATTAACAGTCTGTTATCAAAGTGCCCATCAATATGCAACAGGATGTTCTTGCAGGGCTTGTTTTTTCACAACCATGACATGATAAAAGGCTTTTTTAAAAATCCTAAGTAAAGTTCTTTTGCAAGGAGGCGGTTGGAGACATAGCTCCCATTCCTGCTAGAGGTATCTGTGGACCCTATCATGCTTTCAGTGACATGACAGTCCCCAGTTGCCAACTTTACCACTGAACAATGGGATTACACATGACCACAGACATTGCATTAATTAATGTTGATATATGCATAAACTACACATACAATCTAGTCTTCAGCCTATTTCTCCTTTATCTTTCACACAGAAACTTCTGCTTTCTGTCTATAAGCATTTTCCCACACTGGGATTCACCTCCCTCTGATGGACATTCAGACGGATTTTCTACCTAGAGTAAATGTGCAAAAAAATTATGTTTCCAGCATAGAACAGAAACATATGGAGATGATGGCTCAAACAGTGAAAACAGGTTATGTCTTTCTTAAACAGCACTGTGATTGAAACAAGAGGGTAGTTATTCAGGACTGGTTTGCTTAATTCTAGTTTGGTAATTTCTCCATTCTGCTCTTCGAGTAGGATGGACAGAATTGCAAATTCCCCACCAAAAACAGAGGGATTAATGCTGGGGAACTGCAAGACAGTGCAGTTGAAAAAGGGACCTATACAACAAGAGTAAACTTAAAGGAAGATACAGGTTCTGATTTAGGAAGATCCTTAAACTGAAGATTACTTGAAACTTGGAAAACACAATGGGACAACCATTATTTGGTGCTTGTCCCTTTTCTTACACTCATTCATCATGCATTTACTTCTGATCACTGTCTAAGACAGGACTCTTGGACTGTGACCAGACCAAACATGGTTATTCCTATGCTCAAAAAGAAGGGTACATCTAAAGCCTCATGTCTGTAAAGTTATAATCAGAAAAATCACATTTTTTTTAAAGTATTTCTCCATGAAGGGATTGTTTTTGTGTTGAATACCATTAATGTTACTGACATCATCCCCAGGCATGTTCAAAACGCTTTTAATGGAGCTGGCCTGAGAAGAAGACTTCCAGAATGAACATACAGTTTGTGTGTCCCTATCTGAGAAAACCACGGCATCAAACCACCTTGAAAAGCCTCTATCCAAAGAAACATCAATTACATTACAGCCACACAATTCTGACAAATGTTTGCTGAATACCTTTTTTGAAATGATCCAATAGTGAACATTCAACAACCTCATTTGGTGTTTAAGTCCATTCTGAATCTTTCTTACTCCATTTGTTATTTCTTGTCCTGATTCTCTGAATGTGGACAAAAATGTCCTCTTAAAATAGCTTTTAGAGTATCTGTCTCCTGTCTTACTCTGTGATTTATCTGGGAGATGCCAAAAAGTAACAACTTAGACCAAGCACATGACGTAGCACCAGCTGTGAATGAGCACAACTCTCCTTGCCGTATGGGTTACTGGCTAGCTGGATGCACAACCCAGCATTCAACAATTGACTGATACACATTACCTTTATTTTATTTTGTTGCTAAGCAGCAAAGATTAATTTTTGCAAGAAAAAAATTATTATTTTGTAGTAACAACTTTAATTTCCTAAACTCTGCTTCTGAATTCTCATAGAGAAATACTTCAATCTTTATGTGAAAAATTGTTTTGACCTTTCAAGCTGGCACTGTGAAAAATAACATTTCTACTGTGTTGGAGTATTGACATTAACCATCAACATAACTCACAGCCACTTAAATACTACTGAAATTAATCTGAATAAAAGAAATTATGAAACAACACTAAAAAAACCCTGAACTTCCTCACAAGAATGAGAGTATTCATATTATAGAAGGTAAATTCACAGTAGCTCTCAAGGCACCCCGTAAAGTAACTGCCACACACTTCAGGGATGACAGACACAGAAACCAGAACTCCTAACTGCCACATAATCACAATAAGTTTTTATTATTTTTATCTTAGGTTGCAATGACACGACAAGATACGCGATTCTGAGTTCTATTTACCAATCCTAAGATTTTTTGGTGGTTCTGGACTTGGGCAGCTATGAGTGGAGGAGATTTGGGCAGCTGTGGACCTATTAATTACCACCTTTATTTCTAATGATTGCATATGGTTGTGGCACAGGCTGCAACCAATTAACAATTTAAGCACAATTTAAGGCATTTAAAAACAAAATTAGGAACCAAACAGGATTTAAAAATAATCTTTATTTTCTGCTGCTGAACCCTGTACTGTCCATGCACTTTTCCCTTCTCTAGGTAGGGACAGAAGTATTTCTTTAAAGAAAAAAAGAAAACTCAACAGCTTTCCACCTCTTTTAGGAAATTTGCTAATTAGACACAGTGTTCTGAGAAAGTTTAGCCTGATCTCAGGAGTGCTGCAGACAACTTCTTTCAAAGTTTCTTGGGTTTATACTTATATTCACGTCTTTAGTGACTTGTAGGTTTCTTTGTTGTTGTTGTTCATGGAGTCTATAACACAAACAAAAGCTTACCCATGTGGAAAATGTAGTGTATTCTCTCCTACCCCTAAGTTCACTCCAAAGGACTTGTTTGCTTTTGATGTTTTTTGTCACATCATTTAAAATGCTATAAAGTAGCATTTGTACTACAAAAATTCATTATTTTAACCTAAAGTAGCTAAACATCTACGTATAATGCTGCTTTGAAGGTAGCTTGACACATGCATCCGTATGCTCAATGTTTGCTCCTTGTTAAACCTGCCTCTTAGAAAAAGCAATTTTTGAAAAAACTCAAACCCAAACCTTCTCTTGGAAGTGAGACTGAAACAGCAAGATATAGTCACAATGAAAGACAATCTTCATTTTTGTAGGAGGTCTACAATGGGAATCGGTGGGATTACAGCACCAGTGTAATTAGTATTCCTGCCAGCCGGCCTGATAACGAGCATGTTCGTTTGCCAGGAGAAGAGTATGTGCTTTTCAAGAGGCAGTTCTTATTTTTGTGCCTAGAGATGTTCTTTCTATCTTTGAGGTTTGGCACTGGTTTTTTTCCCCTCCCTTAAGAACACCAACTGTTCCTAGAAATGACAATATTACTTGTTGCAAGATGTGTTCATTGAAATTGCTTAAAAATTACCAGTGGCACTAATATGAATTCTACATTACAATGAATTCTACAGTACATGTTCTTCAGAAAGAAGAAAAAAGATGGGAATATCCTACAATATGTTGCTGAAGTGATATGCTAAATATGAGCTATATCCACAGTACTGGACACAAACTGCATGCAAATGACTGTTATTAAATCTGACTACACAAAACCAGCTGGTCTTATGGTCTCTAAGCTGTTTCCATCTTCTTCTACAACCCATCTAACTTTTTAATAACTGGAAATTCAGATATCTGCATTTAGATCTTGTTCCCAGAAGACATTTGATGTAGATATAACCTTATATTCATGTAAAGCAGCTTTAAGGATCAGGGCTTTAAGCCCCGTTAAAAAAGACAGAATGAATTGAAAGGTCGTGCACTTTTATTAGGGTGGGAAAAAAAAATCAGAGTGAAGATTCATAAAGGTCTTTTTATATGTGCAGTGGAATTCTTTCATTGGTATAGTAGTGTAGTAAAATGAGATGTTATATTTGTGACTCCATGGTGTATTTTAAGCATAAATCTGTAACTCTAGATTTTTTTTAATATCTCCTTAGTTTTCTGTATATACTCTCATTTTTTACTTATCAACATCTCTTTTCACCCTAAAAAGGACATTATTCCAAAGTGTTTAAAATGAGCAATAGCTAACTGAACAAAGCAACCATAAGGAATGTCATCCATGCAACCCAGCTTCAGCCACTTAATAGTTCCTTATCTACCCCAAACTAAGTGCTCAGGCACTGCTCTATATCTGTGGGAGGAAATACACAAATCTAAACCACAATTTTCATTATTTTATCCTTTCTTTAGAAAGCATCTAACATGGATATAATCAGCTTTTCTGTATCTTCCGAACAAGAATAAACCTAGAGCACTGTCTTCAACTTAGAGCCTTATTTTGAGAAGCTAAAATTAATTGAAATGAATCCAATGAGTTTTGAAAACACTGCAAAGGCACTGCTTTAAAAATACATGATTATTTAATTTTCTGAAAAGCCAGATTTACTAGACAATTAACATACTTGGGCTTTCCAGAAAGATTTTAAAATGGGAAATTCCACGTGAAAACAGAGTTGCTTTTATTTGTAGGGGTTTTTTTTGTTGGGTTTATTTGGTGGTTTTGCTGTTGTTGTTGTTATTCTGTTTTGTTGTTTGGGGCTTTTTTCTGGTTTATTTCTTTTTTCCTTGGGTTCCAAGCAGAACACCTTATACACATGTGCTTGCAGTCCTAATCTTTTAACATAAATTTAAGTATGAGTATATGAATATATTTCAGTCCCAACCTGTCCCAGTTTGTTAGAATGACACCTGACAAACAAAAAATTCTGCTTGTTTTCCTATAATGAATCAAATTTTTGCTGAGAACTGCATGGATACTCGGTATATTTTAAGAAGTAGAAGAAGTTCTAATTACAGGAATTACATCTTCATTTGCAGAAGGTAGAGGCCCAAGGAGACTTTTCATTTTGCCAGAGGATGCTGTCTTCACATATGTGTGAACTTACATCACGACATGAAGAAGAGCTGAAATCTGAAGTCAGTTGAAGTACTGGCTTGGCTTTGTACATTCAGTTTTACTTCAGTCATTCTTGCACAGAGCAAACATATTTTGTGGAGGCATTGTGAAGGGCAGTCCTGTATCCCAGATCATTATCCAATTAACTGTGTCATGGCTTGGCTTCATTAGTCCAATAGCACTGATTACAGCCCACCAGTGCAGCTGGAGCTTACACAGACACAGCAGGTATATTCCTACATACTAATTTTTTTAATGTATTGGCCTCCTTCTTATTTTTTCTTTTTTGCCAAGCACGTTCTCACTGCTACCTCATCTGCTCTTGAGTTCATGACAGGTTTTTTTCTTCCCCTATACCAGCTACTGCTTCTTACGTTGTCTGTTAAAACATCACTTTTAAATACAAGCAAAGCCCAAGCTCTCCCACACAGAAGATTTTCACTTGGAAATAATTCCAAGTTGTGCCAGAGCTGTATATGGAAAACCAGCTTTTTTAAAGTTTCTGTAGACACCTAAAATGAATTTAAAATCACCACTGCTCAAAAGTGATGGTGTAATACTGCACTCGCATGAGCTATAAATCTGGTTTAACTAATCAGACTATTACCCATAACTAGTTTAAGTGTGGTGGTGCTTTGGGCTTGGGTATTCAATCTCTCATTTTACGGAGAATCCTGGTGGCCATAATGTAGCACATTTTAGCTACTGGCTATTTCTATCATTCTGCAGCTGATCAAATTGTTTGCTTACTCCATGTACCTCCTTTTTGTCCTCCCAAAATCCAGTATTCTGATCTGAGAGATATTGAGCAACTTGGTGGTAGCGACTCATGTTAATTGTTGTCCTGAAGACTAATCCTACAGGCAAGACCAGATCAATGCTTTCATTCCTACTGAAGGAATTAATCAGCATTTCCACTGAGACAAGGCAACAGACGATGTGTTCCTCTTTCTAGTCTATCACAATGCAAAATGAAACCAGAAAATGGAATTTGCAAACCCCATTTTTAAAGTTTTTTGGAGAACACACAGTGTCAGAGACGATTTCAGACAGCTTTTGTCTATTATTGGATAAAAAATGAAAGTCACAAGGTTTGTAACTTCAAGGTGACTCCTAATTACAGAATGAAACAGCACATTTTCACCCAGATCTGTTAAGTTTATAGAGCCATTCAGCTCCGAAATCTGATTAACAGGAGACATTTATCTCCATAAGTTTGCTTCACAGATTTAAAACAAAACAAAATGGATCTTCTTGACCTATTAACATTTTAATTATTATCACTCTGATTTCTGAAGTGTGACTCCAAGCCTGTTAGTAGCCAGTGTGGTACTGCAGCACTGAGGTGAAGGATATGATTAATCTTGTTTCATGCCTTCACATAAAATAATGTATGTCAAAGGCAACATCTTCACCAATTTGCAGCAGCAGCAGCAGCTAACGAGCGCACAGACACTTCCAGACAAGCAAACTTTTCAAATGATGTTGTGTTAAGCTTCAAGTCTACAGGAGGTGACATGAAAATGAAGTGATTAGTTATGTTTCATGCAACAGAAGACAGCTTTTCAGACAGTAATGGAAAGAAATGTCACCTATTTTCTTACACGTTCAAAGAAATTAAATGCTTTTTGTGCTAATGTAGCATCTCCACCAACAGCAGTGCATTATTCTGTTATCACACTGGTCAATATGTGTGTAAGGAATGGCTATCAGAATTAATAAAATACAAAGAAATTGGATGTTATGTTCTACTTCTCAAGAGTGCCATTACTACTAAGAGACTTTGAATGTGCTTCTATTATCAAAGCTTCTCTTCATACTTTTCTAGTAAGGTCGTAAAATTAAATTTTGGCCTTTACTCTGCAAGCTCCATGATGAGGACACAGACTGAAAATAAAGTTAGGCAACTCTTAGGTAGTCTGAAATAATAATAATAAAAAAATCCCTAAAATGTCCCCATGCTATATTGAACTTGGAAGTTGCCATTACAGCTGCAAGTAAGAGATCTCAGAGTCACCATCATCAGCTCTCTGAAGTCATTGGCTCAAAATGCAGTGGCAGACAAAAAAAGCTAATAAAAATTTAGGCACTGAGGACAAGGTATAGCAGTGTCATTTTACAGATATATGAAACATAGGTGTGACTACACACCATGTGCAGCTTAGGTCCCTGCACCTCAAAAAGATGTAGAGCTAAAGAAAGTGCAGAGCATGGCAGTTCAAATGATAAAAGGGAAAAAGCATGAGAAGGGAATAAAATCCTAGGATTTTTGAAGTTGGCCGAGGAGGGATACAACTGAACTTTACATAAGACAAGGTAAATACGGAACTGTTCATCACATTACTGAAATTAGGAGGCACTCACTGAAATTCACAGGAAATCTGCTTAACCTGTGTAAAAGGAAGTAGATCTTTCCACCGTGGGTAGTGATATTCTGGAGCCTTCTAGAGACAGATACAGCATCCAAGGGTTCAAAAAGGAATTGGAGAGGTTCAAGCACAATAGAACTTCAGTGTCATGGATGACACTAAAGAGACTGACCAGAGATGTAACTTTAATATGCCTGGTAAAAGATATTTGTCATACGACAGTCAAAGGGTAAGCCAACCAAATTGTTGGACTACCTGACCTAATATGATGGGGTTTTATGCTGTTCAGAATTTACCACTAACATGGTAGTATAATATAACTAAGAATCAGGTTATTCAGGTAAATAGCCTATTTAAAAACAAACTCCCCAAGAAAACACACTACATACATAATGAATACACACAGCAATTTAACGTTAAACATTAAAAAGCTACTATTTCAGAAGGCATGTCCTTTTAGTACTGTTTATAGACTGTTGGGATACTCTAGGAAACCTAATTATCTAATAATTTAATATTATACAGAAAAAAAAAAGGTTTTAGGGGATTACCACAAAGAGAGTTGTATTTCTAAACTGAAAAACTAAGAAATAATACCCTCTTTCCTGAAATAATATAAACAAGGTCAATAAAGCCACGAGATAAGCATGACTTTTTCATTTCAGGTTTTTGGAGAACAGATGGAAGGCTTTAGAGAACATCACGTAGTCATGCAAATCCAAAACATTTAGTATTTCTCTTTCACAAGTACAGCATGAATAAATATTTGAATTTATTGTGGAAGAAGTCATGTCACCTCATTTACAAAGGGCCTAGACATTGGAAGAAGCACAGACTGACTTTGCAACTTTCCCTTATAAACATGTAAAGACAACTATTCATAAATGTTATAACAAAAGGCAAATGGAAGCTACCTGTCAGTAATACATAAATAGGTGCAACTCCCTTCACTAATTCCCCTTAATTCATTAAGCTCTGATGGCTGAATCCAGCAGACCCTATTGTGCTGACAGTGTCTGCATTAAGAAATTCCAAATAAAGCTGCACAAGACAAAACTGCAGTGCAATTACCACAGCCAAGTTGTTTGGTTCTTTTGATTCTATAAAGTAGTAATAGCAGTATTATTTATAATAGCTATTATTTATCCATAATGACTTACAAAAAATCCTTTATGTTAAAAAAATTAAACTTTGTCTGTTTAAATCCCCAAGAATCCTCAGTGCCAGTGCAAAAAGCTCACATGAGCCTTGAAAAGTCCTAATGTCTTTCTTGTCTAAGCCTCACTAGATGAATTTCTTGTGGTTTCCAATCCTTTTGGCTTGACCTGGACCACAGTATTGCCATGTTGGATGCTGATTTGCTAATTCACCTGCAACAGAATTGACAGAGCAGGGAAATTTGTTTCTCAGAAGGTCTTGTCTTTTGCAGGAGGACCTAATCTCAGCAAAACTGACATCGAGGAGAAGGACTGTGAGCACTTAACTACAGTGTCTGTTCAGCAGGCATTTATTTACATCAAACAAGACAACAAACAATGAACTGAAGTTTGGAACATGGAGCAGCTTGAGCTGAAGGTTTATGTGTCTATCAGGAGCTGTAAAGTTTAAGTGAACTAGTGTTAGCTACTCACAAGAAAAGGAAATTCCTTCCTTCCCTGATCAAATCTGGACTCATGTTGTTCCTGCCCCAGCTCCCCAGGCACTGGGAATCCTCGGCTATGACTCTCAATCTGGAGATGCATAAAAAAGCCAGTTCTATCAGAGTCTGGAATCTCCTTTTCCTCAGCCCTCTTCCCCAGTCACAGAGGAGGGCAGTGACATCTCAGCTTTCCCAAGAGGAAACACTTGCATTACATTTTTTACAAATGGGCACCGTGGGCAGGTACAGCTTTTGCTCTTCAGAAAAATTACTTTTCTCGAATTTTTCATACTGCCTATCTTGTCAAACTCCCTGCCCAGTAACCTGTCTTAGTGAATTCCTTGGGGTCTGATTCTCCTTGTACTTTGCAGCTGTAGCAAAGGTGACACAGATGTCACTAGTCTAGGCAATGACTAAAAATTAGGCTTTCCATGTTGAATCAAACCCCGCTGTTAAAAAAAGTGCAAAAAGTGTCTGAAATGAGGGCTCTCCTTCACTAAATACTAAATAAAACCCTATAAAAATAGTGTTTCAATCTTTAAATCAATGCATAATTAATGCTAGAAAAATATAACTTAGCCACAGGGGGCAAACACACCACACTTCATGAATAAATCCCATTTTGTTTCCAGCAGCTATATTTTTATGTCTAAGGCTAAAACACAGCTTTTAAAGGACATCATGCAACCTGTGCCCCATCTCACCTGCAGAGAACTCAGTGGAAGACCCATCCCACCTTTAGCAGAGATGAGGCTGAGCAGATTCCATAGTGTGCTTTAGGAAAGAAATTTAATTCTTGAGGATTTTCCACCTGATATTTTTTATCAAGGGAAAAAACTTCCTATGTCTAAAAATGGACGAACACCCATACTCACTCAAAGTTGCAAATGATAGAAAAGAGAAAGGTATTATGAAAGAAATTGTGGAAGGACCAGGGAGTAAAAAAAAGAAGAGGAAGAGGTTTCAGTAATACAATAAAACTCATATTCATCTTCCTTTATGGACTTTTACTCCTATCCAGAAGAACAAGGACATTTTTCAGGAACACTGAAGAAGAATAAAGAATCCCATTTTTTGATACTGGACATAAGGATTCAAATTTGCTTTCAAAGTTATAAATTTCCCAGCATTATTTGCCTTTATCTAACTTTGACATAATTAATTACGACATGGTTACTTATTCTGCTACACCTAAGGATAAAATATGAAAAAATGAATAGATAAAATTGAATTGCATAAAAATAGGAACAGGAACATAAATGGAAATTGATATTATTAGAATAATAACGTTCTATATTAGATATATTATATTACAAACTACACACTGAAAGGCGTGGTGGTATGCAATGTTGCTGTCAAATATACAGATTTGCCAACAAAGGAAAACCATCTTTATGGGTGAGGTCTAACAAACAGATTTCGCTAGATCACTAATTGATATTAATGTGCCCATCAGTTCAAAAAGGTAAAGTTTTGTGCAATACTTTTCAATAAAGAAAATTTCTAACTACATCAAATTAAGAGCATTTAGCATTAATACAAGACATATAGCATTAATACAAGAAAACAATAATATGAAGGAAAATCAAATTAAGAGTAATTCAGTCAGCTCTTCTTGACAAAATAGTCTATCAGTTTAAACAATAATTCCTTTAAAAAAGTCACTTGTAACTTTCTGAGTCCCTGTTTATGATCATCATGACCAAAACACTGCATAGCCTTTCTCTCTTTCTCTCTGTTGCATTGCCATTGGATTTTTTGGACCTGCTCATCTCCTTGCAAGTCTTCGGATCCTCTAATGGGAGGCAACAACTGATCATGGCTGGGGACTAAAATAGCCATGCCCTGCCAGCACTACTCCTCCCCTCTCACGCATCTCATGTGTTGCCGCGCCGGCAACAGGAGCTCTGCCGGACCCTCTGTCTGTCCAAAGCAGCAGGAGCTGCAAATCCTCCCTCAGTGGGAAGCTGATCACTGAACATATGACGTTTCCTTATTCTGAAAGCTGCAGGTGGGAGAGCTGTGCTGAGCCTGGAGATTTCATTTCATTTCGGGCTTATGTAACTGTGTTTTGTTGAGTTCTTTTTTTTTTTTTTCTCCTTTAGTTCACATGGATTTTTCATTTTTCACAGCTTGGTTTGGATTCCAAGACTAAATGAAACTCCAAAATGTGAGTCAACTTTCAAACCTCCAACTTTTGCAAGGCTTATGCCACATTCACTCATAATTCTACTCTGTGCCTGGTATGCGGCAGACTTCAAGATAATTTCATTATGAGGAGTTTGTACAGCCCTAAAGATGATTTTACTCTCATTGATCATTCCTGCGTCCACCAAAGGGAAGCAGCAGACTAGACCAGGCTGACTCACCTGGCAAACCACTCTCCATGATTTTATTTTGAAATAAATAGCCTATGTCATATAAATAGTAAGTCTTGAAATAAAGTATTTTTCAATTTTACCAGTACCCAAAACAGAAAAAATAGTCCTGTGACTTGGCTGTTGGGAACTTTGTTAAATCTACTGCAGCTGTAAATTATATATTTAATATATCCTTACATATTTATATGTAATATATACTCTTTTAATGTATTTATAGTTATCAGTGCTTTTTCGGTCCATACTTTGAAGTGATTTTCAGTCATAATAAGCTATGATTTGTTTTGAGCTTGCTTCTGCAGGCTCGCCTTTATTTCTATTATAGTACCAATCCCTTACCTGCAAATTATTTTCATTTCTGTGAGGACATAAAAAAAAAGTGTGCATTATTGACCACGCCAGGAACTTAAGAGCTATAGAGGCTACTTTGAGAATAATGGTGTGCTGTAATTTTTCTTTCAGGGCTTAGAAATGCTGAAATATTCACTGTCATAGGCTTTGCCACACATAAAAATGCACATAAAAGTTCTCCCAACAAAGGAACAGTGGATAATATTTATAAGATAAGTACTCTGTTTTTTGTGAGTGTCTATAACTCTATGTTACTGAAAAGGTAGAATCATGCTGCTCCCACAGTAGCAGGAACAGACAAATGGAAAACAGGTAGAAGGAACCTCTGATTCCTCTTTACTGAGGGTAACTGATGGATACTGTAAATCAAGGATGACACAAACTCTGAGAAAAGCAGATTTGCAGAAAGAAAGTTGCCACAACAAGGTGGTTCAAGCTAAAGTCAACAGTACAGGGTTAAGTTAATATTGTAGTTATTGACACAACCCAAAATCTACTATTGCACTCGATGACTCATGCAGTTAGGAGACATTTAAATGTGTAAAATATTTCTGTTGGGCCTTAAGGGCTAGCCTGAGTATTTTACAATGAGTTTCTGTCAGGTATGTTCAGCAAAGATTGAATCCTCCACTGCCTAATAAAAACAAGATACTGAGAAATTAGTTTTCAAAGGGAGATACTACTGTGCAGTACCACTGCAGCAAGATGAAAATGCACCCAAAGGCACAGGGCTACGGACTTTGTTTCAACGTCAAACATTGAGAGATCAGTCTCATTTTCCCATTCTTGTTGAAAGGAAGAACTGCAGTTCTGATCTGCTGAGCCCAACCTTGTGCCTTGCATGGGATGCCTGGACAAGGACGGTCTGCAGCAAGAGAGCCAGAGTGTACTTTATTTGAAGACTCAATATTAGAAATGTTAAAACTTTGATTAATATTTCCCACTAGGTCATTGAAATGCCTGGGAGAAAATTTCAATGTTAACAAAGTGTTATGTAATTTCTATAATATTTTCTGCCTCTGGGCACCTCCATACCAACACACTACACAGAAATGCCTGCCAGACAATATTCACAGAATGGTGCAGACTCAGCAAACCCCATAATTTTCAGCAAGGGATTCAAGACGGGTTTTATCCAGTGCAAATACATAAACTTTGTTCCATCCATGATTAGCTGAAATAGTTAAAAATTTATATACATTAAATATATAAATATGCATGAAAATACAATACAGATATTATAGATAAGACATAACATATATAATATATAATGTACATTAAAATATATTAAATATAGAAAATAAAAATATAAAAATAAATAAAAAATTATATAAATATATACATCATTCTTACTACTAACATTAGCATCTTTTTCAGCAGTAATTTAACTTCTTAAATAGTTTTTTGGTTTTATTCTTATAAGATGTTCAAAAAGGACAAATTACGAAGACTGAATTGAATTACATGGCCTAAAGTCACATTTGACATGTAAAAGTTTTGACTCCTGCACTTTCAAGGTGTATTTCTGATATATTTCTGCCCTGAGATATTTCTGTAATCCAAGGAGCTCATACATCAAGTATTACTATTAGCTTTGTATTAAATGGATACAATTCTTTTAGGCACAAATTTTTTTCCATTCTTCCTTTTATCAGACATTAACCAAAACAAGAAATATTTTCTCCACTGTTAATAATACATGCATACCATGCATAATTTTTTAAAATTATTTTTAATTTTTTTAATTATTCCCTGGCCAGGTTTTTTCATTTGGTGTCCTATTTTGGTTTACAGCCATTTATACATAACACCAGTATTTAAATCATAAAATTGGCAGATGTTCAAAACAATCAAGAATATGCTTAAAACAAAACTTCATAGTGCACTATTCACAGAGCTAGTAAAACTGATATTTTAAGCTAGAGGAAAAGTTAGGTCATCCTAAATCTTGTTCAAGGAGATTGTAACAGTGATCAGTAATTTAGGAAACTCCAGTCTGTGCTGATTCCTGGCAGGTAAAGTGTTTCACAATGTCTCACTACAAGCTTTAAGACACAACATATTGCCAACTGAAGGTGCATAAAGAATCTCATCCCTTAAAACCAAGGTTCCCCAGCAGGTAACCTGTAAATAAGATATATACGTAAACTGTTTTGTTTAACTATTCTGTGCACTATTTATGCTTTTATGTCTGTTTTGAGTAGGGTTTTTCTGAACCCAAGCATGGTGGCATTATTAAACCTGAACCATGGGCCAGGGCTGGACAGAGCTAGATCTTTAAGACAAAATTCACTCAAAACTGCGAGCATTAAGCAGAGGAGTTCAAAGGAGAGGCACCTGTAGCCAAAAAGACCCAACATACTGCCTTGAAGAAACAGTGGAATAGAGGAGAACCAAAAGAAGCAATAGAGTCTCTTAAAAAAAAATACTGTGAAACTGATTATTTATGCCACCCCGAAATCATGCAAGCTGCAGGTGTCACGTATTCCTGGGAATAATTTTGAAAGGATGAAAATTTAGAATCATGGAGTATTAGCACCCTGTGAATGACGCCATCTAGCCTGGGAGTATAAGGCTGCCTGTAAGCAGAAGTCTTGAAAGTCTCTTTATGCCTAGATCTGTCAGATCTTCAGATAATTTTTAAGCAAAAATGACACTGGAAGAAGGGGCATTTTCATTTAGATGATAAAAAAAAAGCCACTTTGATTTCCACAGAGAGGAAGGCAGGGGGCAACCAAGTGCAATATAAAGACAATAGTGTACTAAAGCAAAAAAGCGGAGGAAATAAATGACAATAAGGTGGAGGTACACTGCTTAGCATGATTTCTGACATGCTAGACAAATAAATTGGTTCATTTGCAAATAAATACTGCATTTAATGCAGTATCCTTCTGCATATGGATATGTTGAATACACAGAAAAGGAGGTGAAGGGGCCATAGCATATGTAAAAAAAATAAAAATTTACAGTTACTATTCTGATCTAGACCTTAAAGAAAAAAGCATGAGAAAGTTAGCCATATGCTTTAACAGCAGCAACTTTTTGCAAATAGCAAACCACAAGCTCCAAAATGCACAGTAGTGATACTGTAAGGTGTCCACTGTATAGTACCATCTGTCAGAATAAAAGAAAGAATAATAATTTAAAAAAAAAAAAAAAAAAGAAAGAAAAAGTGATTGAAAATTACCTGTGGAACTGCTCACATATTACTGCAAAAAACCCATGTTGCTCATGGGAGATTTTAACAATACAGATCTGCACTGAATAATGCAAACAGCCTGACACTGATGAAAGTAACTCCCTGTTGCCTGCAAGAAAATTCTGTGATCCACGAAGTAAAAACTCCAGCCCCTGGAGAATCTGCCTTGGAAGCAGTACTTTATTTATGGATACTCCAGAACTAAGGGATGGAGATAATCATAACTGATAGCTTGAATTTGCCACAGAGGCAAGGAATTGGTTTAGGGAGTGGAAGAACAGAAGGAGACACAGCTGCATCAAGGAAATGCTGAGGCCTTGAGAAATGGGGGAAGTAATATTGAATTAATACAGTTTAGATTTTGCATTCAGAGGATGGGGAAAGGTGCTCTCTTCCCATTCCATGTTTACTAAACATCTGCAGGCAAATTCTATGGAGACCAGATGTCCTGTGAAGTATCTCTTAACAGGGTGATAAGCTTATTCCAGAATGGCTGAGTATGTTTTGAGGCTGTAAGTGCTCTCACTTTGATTTTGTCTCATCCCCTGCTTTCCAGCAATGAGAAGCAGCTGGTTTAAACACACCACTTAAACCAGGAAGGAAGGAAGGAAGGAAAGAAAGAAAGAAGGAAGAAAATTAGAGAGAAAAAAGGAAAGCAGGAGGAAAATAAGAAAGAAGAAGGAAGGAAGAAAATAAAAGAAAGCAGGAAAGAAGGAAGGAGGAAAGAGGGAAAGAACGAAAGAAGGAAAGAAAGCAAGCCTTTCCCTCTTATTTCAGCTTCTGGGACTAGTCAGAAGGATTTTGGGTGCATATCCCACAAGGCTCTCCAGGACCTGAGTGTAACAAAACAGTTGTCTCACACCTGAGAAGTGCCACACGTGAAGTGCCAAAATGGAAAGGAACTATTTAGAAGATTAGCTAAGAGGAACTAAATGGTGGAAGTAAAGGGTGGAATAAAAAAAAAAAAAAAGAGGGAAAACTTAGTAGGAGGACTAGGAAAAACAATCTGACATAAACTACTTGAGCTGTTGAGTAACATGACAAATCATTATTACAAATCACTGATATTTGGGCTATACTAAACTACATAAACTATTAGAAAATGCAGCTTGCACGATGCATTTTTGCCTTTTTTATTCTAGATGTAGGATAGTTTACATATTCTGTGATGTGACTTAGCAATCTTTGAGCTTTGTGAGGTAATTCTGAGACAGCAGTCAGTAATTTACATAATTAGCATAACAGTATTTAATTATATGATTACTGTAAATATGTGTAAAACTCTAATGGCATAATTAGAATGTGTAATAACTACTTGTAATTACATAATTAAGTATGATGACATAACCAAACTTCTAATGTGAAAAAAAAATAGGATATTTACAAGCCCTAACATCGAAAATGGTATAGTTCACAATTATAGTGGTGGCATAAACCCACAAGTCTCCCTTTTTAATGCTAGCTGTGCTAAAACTAGCCCAAAAGTAGATGAATTAACTAAAAGTGTGTAAGCTGTGCTATAGCATTAATGCAAATGTGCTATTCTGAACATGGGCAGCGCAGTGATTACAATCAGTACAAACAGGTGTTTGCATGTGGTAGACAACGGAGTGCTGGATCCCTGTTGCCAGCATTTCTCTTCAGAGATATCTCCAGAAAGACATTTCATTATATAAATATATAAATATATATTTATGAGAGTATAAATCTTCCAAAGTATGACTCAGAAAGACAGACTGTAGGTAGCTGTATTTTGAATTACAAAATTGATGTTTTGAATTACAAAATATTTTCTTTTAAAAATAGAAACACATTTTGTAACTCAATAGCAGAATTCTTTCACAGTTTCAATAAACTTGAAATTTCTATTTTTTGTACATATACACTTTCTGTTATATTCTCTCAAAAACAGAATTATATGTGTGTCTATATATCTAAACACACACCAAAAAATCCCAAATTCAGTATAATATATAAGATATGCAACTTCACACACAAAATTATTTTTACATACACATCTATAAAAAAATAGAAATATAAAATAACAGCTAATGGTTCAGAAAATGCAATGATCACTTCAAGTAATATATCTGATTCCCTCATTTCTAGCATAACAGGAGATTGGGTTTATGCGATAAATTATCTGAGCAATGTTCATGATGCTGCCAAAATACAGAAGGGATAAACTCTGAAGTGATGGATGAGATTCCTGGTAGAATTCCAAATGGCAATTCAGTTGTTCCTAGTAAGGAAATGCATGAATTGCTTCAACAGCAAATTTTGAAGAAAACTTTAATAGATGATCATTTTTTTTACAAATTCTTTCAGAACTACTCAAAGCAAATCCTAATCTTCTGTTTCTCTCTAGAACTATGTACACATTATATTGAGTGCCTCAAATTCTTTTCTGTAGTATACAAATCTGTGAATTCACTGAAGCTACTTAAAAAAAGTTCACATCTTGTCATTTGTGCTTATTTCTCCATCCTGCTTTTGTCTCCATTCTCCCCCATACATCTGCACGGTGAACACAGGAAAAAGAATCATATTTTTCAGTTTTGTTGTGGTTTAATTTGTTAGTATTCAACTTCTAACACTTTTTTTTTTTCTTTACAGTATTTCAAACTCAAGAGCCTCTAATATCTGTTATTAACTGTTAAGGTATATAACATTTCATTCCACAGCAGTTTATTCTATTTCTGTTATTTCTGGTCTTCAAAATTACCTAGTCTATCACACATGAAGAACTTTGTAGTAACAACTTTAGGAATCAGACCTTTATGGTGCATTGACAGTCAATGTGACTGTAAAATCATATGAGATTTTTCCCAGGACAGATCCTGGAGGAACTCCATAAATGACTTCTCCATGAATCAACGGTCCAAATTTCAGAGGCTATAGACATGTCAGAAAAAATAACTTATATTTTGGCCCTGCTCTTACATTTGTTGATATCTGCTAATAATTACTGTTGCAGCCAGGATATTTGGTGAACCCCTAGTCAGAATTTTTCTACTTTACACTATTTAAACCTTCTTCTTTGACTTTAGATAATGATTTTTCATT
This sequence comes from Pachyramphus minor, assembly GCA_013397135.1. NCBI lineage: Eukaryota > Metazoa > Chordata > Aves > Passeriformes > Tyrannidae > Pachyramphus > Pachyramphus minor. The sequence continues at coordinate 60,164 of VYXB01004783.1, forward strand.
TTGCAACTGTTTCCACCATATCAGATGCTTTACTTGAATGCAAGACAGATTAGGTCTCTGAATTTTCCTCTATTTTGAAAAAAACAAGATGGCTATTTTGAGTATTCTGGATTTGTAACGTAGAGAAATATTTCCATATTTCCATAGTATATTAAATTTTTTCTGTAA
>VYXB01004783.1:60370-79523 GCA_013397135.1 Pachyramphus minor
AAAAATAAAATATTATATTTTATTTTATTAAATAGAATTTACAAACATGCTGTACTTACTCTGTTGACAGTTTCTTCCCATGAATTCACCCGGGCATTCACAGGAATAGTTGGCAACAAGATCTGTACAAATTCCGCCATTCTTGCAGGGTTCAGATTCACATTCATTCACATCTGCATGAGGTACATAGGATAATGTCAGCATTAACAGAGAAGAGGTAAAAATGGTAAGCATATGTTTAAAAGAACTAAAAAAGGAAGGTTTATTATGTCCCATTGTACAATATAATTTAATGTTTTGCTCAGGGATTTCCACTGTAACTTCCAAGACGACATCAGGGCAAAAGTCACAGTTTGGCCTTAAAAAGACAAACTGAAGTAGTTCTAATGGAGTAATCAGTAGTGATCCCTGCAACTTCAAGAAGTGTAGCTACTTCTTTATCAACAGATGCCAGTTAAGAATGTCTGTCAGTTCATCTTAATTCATTAAACATCTAATTGACAAGGTTGTTTAACTGTCTCAAAAATTTCCTTTCTGTGCATGAGTTAGTGGGCAAATTGAAAGTAATAACTCCATCTAGAAGCTTGCAAATTTCATTAAGCTCAAAAGACAGAAAAGGTGGGTAATTTCACTTGAGTTTCTCTCTTCCAGCACACTTTTTGAAACGCTGCAAGAATAACACTCTCCCGGTGTTTTTCAATGTAGTAAACTTAAAGTGTAATATCAGATTCTCCCAAATGTGATATGGTATTTTTCAGTCACCATAAATAGGCAGAATGAAGGATAATGTTGTATCATAAATAAATATCATAAATAAAATCCTCAGTCTCTGCATTTATATTTATTCTGTATAGAGTAGAAATGGTAGATGATATGGTAAATACGGTAGATAATGTAGTAGATAATACGGTAAATCACTGGTGAGCAAAATGCCCTATGAATTGAAGTCATAATCTTTGTTGTGTTGTTGTGTTGTTTCTGTCCTCAAAATGTAAATCGGGTTTGTGCTGCACACCAAAAACTAAAGAAGATGCTACAGAAATCTTACACATTACAGCTTATGCAGAAGAAGCAGAATTTGGTTGTGTCAACAAAGTTTCTTCATTTTTGGTAGTTTGAGAATGTAACTTTTGTACTTTCAATTTGATTTTTTTTTTCATTTACTAGTAATGTATGTTCAAAATGTGTTTTAATACACTCGAAAAGATAACCTTCCCATTTCTGTGAACAGAAATGCAGAAACAGACATTCAGCTAAATATGAAGGCTAGTTCCAATTGTTTCAACTGGAAACATTTCAGATCTTTATACTAAAATTGATGATGGCAACTAAGCTCTGAGCTTCTTTTTAGCCCCTTAATGTTTTACTATTTCTTGCTTATAAAGATATCACATACTGGCCTAATAAAAAATTAGAGTTAGATGAATTTCTGTCAATTAAAAAGGAAGAAGAGGAGTAATAACCTAGAGTGTAAGAAATAAAACCTGCCAAGGGAGATGACCAAAGAACAGATCTGCTAAATTCTAAATTAAATTCTTCATATGTATTTGTAAAATTTAACAAGATTCTTCAGCTCCTTATTTGCCTTTTTAAGCAAAGCCCATTAACCTTACATTTTTATCATGTTATTAATAATTTTAATACCAGCTAATACATTTGTGGGGAAAAGAATATCAAGGTCACTGGGAACTAAAAAACATTATACGAACATATGAACTATCTCTTCCTTGGTGAAATACAGGTTGTAATTTATCCTCTTAAAAGCTTTTCTGTGTAAAGAGAATATCTTCTCAAGGTTTTTTTTTCTCCCTAACTTGCCAATCCTTTTGAAATATGTAGGAGAAAATATACAGCTTTCCAGAATATTTCACACTGTCTACACAGTGATGTAGAAAATAAAATGAACTTGAAGTACCAGTATTCTCAAAGTAATCCTCATATTCCATCCCCATGGAGCAACTAGAAATGATCAGTGGAGAAATGTGGAAATTTTTAATTACTATTTTTGTTATTTGGCTTGTTTTATGGTTATTTGGATTGTTTTCCCAGTAACTTCTGAAACACCAGCCCAATCAGTTCAAACAAACATGTCACATTTGATGAATGAGGAAAGATTGGTCTTGTATCTTGTCTGAGATATTTAGTTTAGAAAAAAATTAACTGAACTCTGTTAGAGAACATAAAGCACATTCTTTAACGTGTGATAAATAGTAAATTCTACAGAATTATGTAATTTGGTGTTATTATTTCATTTAATTGAATGTGCAGATGTAGAATATTTAGTTACAGGTTGTTTCTGCAAATCGTGGTAAGATTTTGTTCAAATTCCTGGATGTGCCAATTATGATACCACACTTTACACCAGCTGGTGTGTTTCCTTCTTCTGAAACACCTACAACTCCCTATTAAATTTTGTTATATTGTTATTAAAATAAGGAAATTTTAATAGAAATTTTAAAATGTCAGAGTTTCTGGAGTGGTTGCTTCTAAAGACAGTGAAGACTCAAACAGATTCTAATTGTGATCACATACATACATAAGAAAGGTGTTCTTTTAATGTAAATTAAGTAGTACACAGTAAAATCACTGTAGGTCTCCCATGATTTTTCAGGCAAGGTTTGGTTTTATGTCAGGACAGATTCAGATCAGATTTTGAAGTGTTGTTCAGGTAACAATCTTATACAGTGCAGTAACTAAAACACAGAGAGCTGTGTATTGCCAGAGAAATTAGAGTTCCTCATGGAGGTTCCTGGTAAAACTGAGAAATACTGAGTGAAATGGACTCATTAAGAGGTAGAGGAAAAGCTTGATTTCTAAACAGGGTCCAGGTTAGATAAAAAGAACCCAAAGCTCAAATAATTGGGGGGGGGGGGGGAAGGGAGGAAAAAGAAAACTCAGAAGAACTTCAAAATATAAAAGCCCCATCCCCATGCCCAAACGCCCAAGATTTCTCTACTGAAGGTGGATTGTGAGATTGACAGTGATCCACAAACAAGGAAACACTGACCATTTTCTGAAACCAGTTTGTTCCTTGAATATCAGCTTGAAGGGCTAAGAGAATTGATTAGGAAGTAAAGGCTATGCTGAGGTTTCTTTTAATGTTTAAGATTAAGATGATTAAGAAGAAGATGATTAAATTCACATTTTCTATCTCCTAAGATCTCAAAGCCATGATAGTGGAAGGTGTTCCTGCCCATGGTAGGGGATAGAATGGGATAAGCTTTAAGGTCTCTTCCAACCCGAACCATTCTATGATTATATTAGGAAAAGAGTAAGTCTCAGATAAGAGAGTTACTACAGCTTATGTTCTGAATTCAAAAGAAACATTATAATTACGTGAACATTGGAAATAAAAATAATTCCTGGACATAATTAATATTTTTTTGCTTGATGATATGTGAGTGTTTGAGACACATTTGTAATCAGCAATATACATTAACATCTAAATACATAACAAAAATAACTTTGGACAAAATTCAATTGCTCCTATCTAGAGTTCCAACAGAAACTGCCTCCTAAAGATTCTTACATCACTTTTTTCAAAGCAATTTTATCTCCTTTTAGGCTTCCATAGACTAATTTACACATTTTTAAGTATGCCTCTGTAACTAGCCTTCTTAAAAAAGTAAACAAAAAAAAATGCTACATTCTAACAATCCATTGTTGTTTCCCATTCTAGTGTTTTCTGAAATATTATTAGGTCAGCTTGTTTCAAGAGAAACTGGAACATGTAGCTATAGTTCTGTTTAATTTGATTCATAAAAAAAAATCAGAGGTTTAGAGAAACTGAAAAGCAGAGTATTTTGAAGGTTTGGGTTTTTTTTAATTGACACGTCCTTAAATTTAGTGTGGCAAGTAAAAACTTTAGTATTGACAAACGGGCATTTTTTATTATGACTTCTTTCTCCACCAGCTAATTTATCATCTTTTCCACCCATAATTTACATTTCCATTCAATGTTAATCTGGTGTCAGTGAATGAGTTGTGGCATCTATCTATAAACTCACAGTTTAAAATAGATTTATTACTTATAACATTTTCCTACCTTTCTTTATGTTCTGCAGTGGCACTTCCCATATGCAACCCTCATTTAAAAAGAAATTCAAAACTAAATTTAAAGTTTTGAAGTGACTACATTTCTATACAGTAGTAACTAACTATAACCACAGTTTTCAGAATGCTAAGATTAGGAAATTAAAAAAAAAAAAATCAAGAAAAAGGCACTATTAAGTATTTTGCAGAATAATTTTCCACTTTAAAATAAGACCAGTAAAAAAGGTAATAACATCATTAGCCTCTGTAAGAAGAAAGTACAGGGACAACCTCTATGAACACTGTAAAGTTTACATATCAATCCAATACACATATTTAATCCTTTATGTGCTATGCACACTTTCTAATGTGGTTTTCCATCAAGAGAGGATTATTACACTAAAAAATTGTTTTTAGGTGTTTTATGTAGAAACTAATAGAAAATTACTTCAAAGGATTTTAAATAAGGTAGGGGCTTTACAAGAATCTTTGCGACAGTATCTTGTGGCATTCATAGTGATATTTGTGACTTTATTTTCATACCTTTTTTTTTATTATTTTTAGGTATTTTCTATCCCTATTTCAGTTTTGAAAACTCATAAAATAGATGATACAGAGAAGTTCCCGTTTGCACAGGTGTCTACAGCCTGCCTTACAAAATATTTATGTTTTTGTTATAGCCACTGAAAAGTTATTACAATTTTCTCTGTGGAGTTACACTTCCAACACTGGACTATGTCAGTATTTCCTGATCTTCTATTTACCTGTTTAAAAGCATATTTAATGGCTTTCATCTGATGTAATTTAAATCCAATGGAATTTTGGCATAACATAGCCTGGCCCTTTCTCATTAGTTTTAAAAGAGTTGGTACTTTAGAATTTTTAATATAAATTGAAGCAGATTTTTAATTTTTAATTATTTTAATGAATACTGATATAAAAACCTTCATTCCATTGAGTAGCTTACCATTTAATTTTACACTCTAGCAGTACATCTTCAGGACAACTCTTCCTAATGTTTCCAATGAATCTTGTTAAAATAATTGTCTCTTTATATAACAAGCATTTGACAAATCATTTAAACTCTAGTTGAAAAAAAAAATCTTTCTAAAAGGTGAATCAAGTTGTGAATCATTTTTCATTATGAACAATGTTCCAATAACCTCAACTTCACAAGTAAACTTCAATTATCCAGCATTAGACTGTAATCTCTAATGGATGATTTGTTAAAATATTGTAGGTGGGCACATGGCAAGAAGTCCAATTATTTTCTGAGCAAATCTGAACATAAATCAGTAAATTAGTATTATTTTCCTTTACATATCCCCAAATCACTGTATTCTTTCAAAATGCAGCTGCTTATGCATTTCAGAATAGAGTGAGTGTAGGGTTACATTATTTTCTCAAGTAAACAGTCATGGAACATGTTTTTAAAAATGTTATTAGACCAACAAGTCCTGAAGGATATAATGATAGATGTTCTAAAATGCTGAAAACAGATGGTTATATTTGTTTACATGTCTGTATTTGACATACACAGGGTGAAGTATATTCAATTATGGCCCATCTATATAAACTCCCATTTAAACTATCATAAAAAGTTGTCTGTGGGACTCCAGTGCAGTTACAGTGCATAAGTGCACATATATGTACTATATAAAGGTAACTCCTACTCTATGCTAATAACTTTCAAATTCACACTCATAGTTGCTCATAAATACAATGCATGTTTTACAGTTAATGAATCTTGTTAGATTTGATCACAAGAGTAACTAGCACTGTAAACAGGAGAATGGATTAATAAATGAATGGATGATCTAATACAAGATTAACTGAACATCTGTTATCCACTATAGAAATCACTATGTTTATTATAACCATACATATATCCTTGGTCCAAATATTCAGACATTTGTTTATAGTATATGCAGAAGAACAAGAGAAAAGATCTGGCAAACTACAAGTTGGTCAATGTCATCTGACAGCTCTATTATCTCAGGGAACATGCACTCTGGTTGTCCTTCATGTGTGACAGAGTTATATGTCCTGCAGTAGAAACATCTCTTAGAACTGGAGCTTGTATTTATGGCAACTGACCCAGGCAATGCCACCTTTGTTTGATGATCACATCAAATAAGACCTATCCAAACAGGCCTGTGCATTTTCCACAACTATGTTTAGCAGCTAAGGATTTGCCTTCCAGTCTACACATATAATCTGTACCATAACCTAGAGCTGTGGATGCTACGATTCCTGTAAAAATCTTCACTTATGCTGAGAAATGGGAGGAGGTTCTTTCCCTATTAGAGCACTGAAGACAGAAATAAACATTGTAAACTCCTAATTTTAGATTTGGGTAAAAGCTTCTTTCACCTTTCACTTTTTTCCTAATTTTGGTGTATGTCTTTGCAGTATTATTCTGAAGCTCCCTTAAATATTAAGTATCCCTGACGAAACAAATAGAAAGGATGAGAAGAGAGAAGATTAATTTCTCTCTAACAATGAAAATTGCTGGTATGGAAAAGAATATTACTTTTAAGTAAACTCTATAAACTGCATGAGAGTAATGACTATAATCATAAAAAGCTCTGCTAGATACATGAAAGGATCACATATAATACATTTTCAGAGCCAGATGCCATCTGACTGACTTGTGTAGAAGGTAAAATGAAACCTGACAAGATTACAAAAGCTGTCTATTATTCGCCGGTAAATAGCAATTTAAATACTCTTTTATAGTGAAATGCATACACATGTGGACCAGGGAACATCAATTCACTGTTAATGCTTTGCTCTGAGACAGCAATTCCTGAATGGAATTCTTGAACCTAATCTGTTAGAAATGTAGAGCTGGCAGTTCTACATTTTATAGAATCATAAAATCACAGAATGGTTTGAGGATGATAAAGTTCATCTCATTCCACCCCCTGCCATGGGCAGGGACACCTTCCACTATCCCAGGTTGCTCCAAGCCCAATCCAACCAGGCCATTGACACTTCCAGGGATGGCAGCCACAGTTATAGCATTTATGTCCCTCTGAGTTTTTTGTCTCCCCACTTCTCTAGTACCTAGCACTGGCCACATGAAGTAACCTGATCCCACTGAAAATCTCCTATTGCAGTTAGTTTGTGCACTCCCAGACAATCCTGGTGAGATGACTCAAACTGAAGTCTGATGGGGATAAGTTCTCAGTGAAGATGGGCATCATCATTTTTGGCAGTATCAGACAGTCATCGTCCAGAGGATTAACCAAATTTCAAGCCAAAATCAAGACTGACAAAAAACTAAGTGCCTCTCATGATGTCAGATGCTGAGCATATCATAAGAAAAGGAATATAAAAAAGATTATTAATTGAGAAAAACATTGACACAGACAGGCTATGTCTTCATTTGTAGGCACTGTGGTCTTCTAGAATTATAGCCACAGAGTGAAAACATTAGAGCTAGTGCACAGTGTCTGTGCATCCCCACATATGTCTCAGGGATGTTTTCTAGAATGGCTGGGAGGACAAAATGCCCATTTACCCACTGGAATGTTTTATATCAATTTCTAGTACATAAAGTTCTCGGAATTTTAGACTGCCAGACTGCTTTCTTTTAGATTATTTTAATCCAAAGGAATCCAGTTCTTGTGCTCTGAGACTGCTGACACACAAAGCAAAGCACAGTAAGTGGAGATGATCAAGAGAGTTTTGTTTTTTTTTCAAATACACTCCCAATTCAAACTAAAACACTCTTCCAGATGACCTACAGAAATAATTGTATATTATTTAATACATCAGAATAAATGCAATCTAGGAGAATATCCTGGGTATTCATATGCAAATGTGACAGCACCATCACTTGTGCTTGAGATATTTTACAAATACAAAGGGAATTAATTTGTAATGCAGACTGGTGTATATTAGAGTATTATCTCATTATATTGAGCTTCAAGCCCAAACACTGTTTTTTCAGGTTTTGCACACACAGGTAGTGAGTCTGATGCAATATCCTTCTCCACCTGTGTATAACACTTGATCACAAAAGTATATCCACATGAAAAAATACTGTTTATAACTTCAAAAGAGTAGGTACACTACTGAATGTACCTCTGAATCTTCCTTCTAAAAAGTTATTTGGCTTTTCAAACTTCTCACTTGGTCTGTGGTATGAAAACAACCCCTGATGACTCAATTTGTTTTCTTTCTTTCATTTTTCAGAAAAATTGCCCTGTGAATTGTTCAACTTCCAAAGAATAAGTCAGTCATAGAATTTTCAGCTAGTTCAATGAACAGTGGAGATATGAATATTCTCTACAATATCAGGGTACTCTATAGCCTTGAGCTAGCATGAGTTCCTAACACAAATATAATATTTTAATTCTGCATCCTTTACACACCTACACATAGAGATGGTTGAGTACAGTAGTTCTTACACTAACAAGAAAAATATCTGAATTACAAATCTCATCTCTTTTTTTTTCCTAACAGATGCTTTCTACACAGATGGATCAGACTATAACACTGTGTGATAAAATTCTAAATGATGTTTTCTCATTAAACAGTGAGATTTCATTTCAAGATTTAATTTATCTTCATTATCTTTTTCACAGGATGTCCTGATATATCTGGTATATTTTTCACTGTCCTGATATATCTGTAAGAAACCTGTGGGAACAACAGGGACTGAAAAGAAGTTCTCCCTTTAAAGTTGTGGGGTGGCTGTGTTATCCTAAAGCATCACAGTGGCTGCAACTGTCTTATAAGTTTCTGTGTTTGCCTAAATGGGCAAAAAATTGGGAAAAAGACAACAGATGCTTTGTCCAGCCATAGTTTTCATGTGTTCTTCCTCTAACCATCCATATCTCTGCTGTGGTTTATCAATTGCTTGGGACTCAGTGCACCTTCAGCAAGTTTATTACAATATTTATCTTATCAAAGGGAGAATGCATGATGTAGACATTACAACAGGATAACCATTTGTCATGGGTTTACCAGCCCTCCTGGGCTGAAATGGTGGATCTCCAGAGCAAAGCCAATCAGAAGTTTTAGTAACGCCTCTGGTAATGACATATTTAAGAAAGAGAAGGTGAATTGCGCAAAAGAAATTAGAAGCCATGAAGTAGGAGGGAAGCGGAAGACCCCTCAAGTGGGGGCTGGGGCCCCTCTTCCCCAGCCCTGGGTGGGGGGTGGACATAGACTGAAGCCTCCCCTGGTCGCAACATGTAACAGAGTGGAGAAGAAACTCCAGAGAGAAGCTGCTCGCCTGAAACATGCTGCAGAAGGAATTCCAGCCCGTCAGAGAGCAAAGGAGAACATGAAATAACAGACCACTCCAAGGTCAGTGTAGCAGGAGAGAAGAGCAGAGGTGTTGGGGAGTGCCCCCCTCTCCCTCCAGCAGGGGAAAGACTGAAAGCTGAAAACCCCTGTCACCTGTAGAAGATTACTTGGGTGCGAAGACCCCCTGGCAGCTCATGAAGGAGCCTGTGCCGGAGCAGACAAGTACATATGGAAGCTGTGACCCTTTGTGGGAAGCCTAAGAGAGAGCAGAGTCCTGCTAGAGACCTGTGACCCATGGAGAGAGAAACATACACTGGAACAAGTTGTCTTGGGTAGGACCTTGTAGTCCCAGTGAGAGACCCATGCTGGTATAGCTCAGTTGTGACCCTAAAGGACAGCAGTTATGGAAGAGCTGTTGTCCTGGGTGAACCCACAAGGAGAGGTCTATTAAAACTATCTCCTGTAGGAAGGGACCTCCACGCAGCAGAGGAAGGTCTCAAAACCCTTTCCTGTAGCCGTGGCTGAAGACTGGTAACGCAAGTAGTCCCCTTGAAATCCACAGATGGGACCCCACGGGAACAGAGGAAAGGACTCAAAACCCATTATCCCCTGTAACTGTGGTGCAGACCATGGTGTAGCAAGTGTCCCCTTCCAGTCCATGGAAGACCTCATGAAGCCTGGATGTCCACTCCTGGCTCTCGGTCCTGGCTCGAATGGAAGAGGGGCAGGCCCAGTTCTGAGGTCAACATGCGGACAAGAGAGAGAGAGAGAGAGAGAGAGAGAGAGAGAAATCTCCAAACTACGACAAATCAGAGTTGTCGCCTTGAAGATAATAGAAGAGAAACTTTACAGTGCTGCAGAATTGCTTCAGAAAGAAGGACTCTCTCCTCCTGGACTGATACAGGGGGAGAGATGCTTTTGTAAATACCTAACATTTTCTTCATAAGATAAGAAAGCCTAGTTAGAATTGTTATATATATTATTATTTAGTTTTTATCTTGCTAGTAATAAATCTTAATATTATTCCCCCACATCAAACCTCTTTTTTGTCTGTATAAAACCTCTCTTAACTTGTAGCAACTGTGTGTGTGAGTTTGAAAAAAATTGGTCCCAGTAAACCCACAACACCATTACTGAATTTAAAGTGAACTCTTTTTGTTATTTATTCAATATAAACTTGCATGCGCAAAGTATCTTCATCTGCTACCCTTTTAATGCAGAACATGAACAAATTTAACTTCTTTCACAATCAAACATCAATTCCTGTATTTCTGGAACATTAATTTCTTTCCACCATAAAAGATTAGTAATCCTTCAGGAATATAGTAATTAATTAATGGGACACAGATTTACCTGCCTACAAAAAAAGTTTATAACGACTATTGACAATCTAAGTGAATTATTAACCATAAAAACATACATCTTCTTAAAAGCACCAGTCATTAAATAGTTCAGTCAGTGTGCCATAAGAAATCCAGCCCTCTGCTCAATATCCCCATAAAACCCAAATGCAATCTGGAAAGTCTATTTCCTCCCACTATGACACCTTATGAAAGAAACTTAGCCATCACCAAAGGCTGCTTAATGAAAGCCTCAGCTATATATCCAGTTCTGGTTAAAACAGGGGAAAAAAAGAAATATCATAAAGCAACTTGCAAAAAAATGCTGCATGAAGACTGTAGAAAGCACTAAGGATCTTATAACAAATAAATGGTACTGCTTTATTTTCAGGACAGGTTATTGTTGTAGTAAAATACACCACAGAAGAAAAAAGGTTTTGAGAACGACACCGAGAAACCATTTAAAAGTATGAGAAAAACTATCATGTGAAACAGAAAAGGCAACAATTTTAATTAGTTGCATAGAAGTAAGAGAGCGCATGACAAATGTCTTCAAGATAACAAGTGGTACACAGAACGCATTCAAAATCTGCTTTTCTTGTTGTCTTATAACAGACAACGACTGAAATGTTTAAAGATGCTGAAAGACAGCAGGTTTGAAATTGAAAAGGGATTTTTTTCAATACACAGCAAAATTAGACTATGAATCTCAATGCAATGCATAAGAAAAATGCTAAGATTAGTAATTCATCAAGAAAAAAAAAGCTATTTGAAGTGTGTATGAATAGAAAGCATAAACAGTGCTATACAACCAAATGCTAAGAAGAGTGAAAGAAAATTGGCAGGGATATTATACATCCAACCTGTGACTTTAGGCCAATCTCTGGTTCTTACTGGATGAAATAAAATCTTCAAGTAGGAGGCAAGTTATGCTCCATCTTTGCATGACCCCTTCTGAGAAGTATCCAGTATTGTTCTACTACCTGAGGTTTAACGTTTTTTCTCTCTGGGCTTTATGTAACCTCAGCTCAATCACCTACTGCTCTAAACAAGATATTTATTTGGACTGCAAGAAAAACAAACACCCTTTTCCAATAAACCCAGAATTGTTGTCACTGTTGCTCAATCTCACCAAACATTTGTGGCAAGAAGATTCATGAACAAAATTTTCTCCATTTTCAATTGACAAACCCGTAATTTTTTTACCTCATTAGAGCATTTGTTTTTTCCAGGCAGTTCCACACAATTTTTTTTTTCTTCTTCTGCAAATGGGACAAAAATGTGCTCCTACACCTTTACACAACTTCTATTTTAACCCCTTTACACAACTTCTATTTTAGGACCATTTTACTGACTTTTCATCCAATAGCTTTTGGTGGCTATTTGTTTTTTTTTTTTCTTTATTGGTGATCTCCCTTAGCTGTCTTTCAAATTACCCACTTCCTCTCACATTTAAATTAAGCAAAATTCTAGAAAGTTCCCAAAAGAGCAATGGTACATCCTTCCTCCTTCATTTCTTATCTGACTTCCTGGTCAAACATAGGAATAGTTTGCAGACTTCATCTCTACAATGCTTACAGGAACAAGCTTCCTAGGACATACTTATATATGTAACTTTATACTATATTATCCAGTTTATTACTACTCCATTAAATAACTTATTGGTAATTTAATTTGTTAAAACTATGCATAGAGCTAATTTCAGTGAAAATTACCCACCCTCACTCTTCCCAAAATAAAAAGGGACACCTGTGTGAAATTTACAATGCCCCAAACAGAAAATTCTTTCCAAAGGAGAAACCATAGTAAGTGTTTATCAGTGGAGGCATGGGATGAACACCTGGTGTGGTGCAACTGCACACAGCCCAGTACATTAAATTTGCCCACTTGGCTCTTGTGATGGCTGGCTTGGAACAACTTGTATCTGTGTGAGATAACAATCAGTTTTAGCCTTCAAAATAAGACAGCTGCATGAATACCATCTGTGGGGAATTGTTTCTGGAGTGCTGTACTACCACACTGCAGCCAGGAATAGTTTGGCAGGAGCATGCACCCAGTGTAACACACAAATTCCACACCACGGGATCTTCTGCACCTTCCCCACACATATTTCTTCCTGATAGTTGGAAAAGTCACTATAATTCTGCACCAGGGAGGAGCAACCCCAGGTCTCCAGACAGGCTGACAATAGGATGCTGGAAAGCCGTGCTGGGACCCAAGAGAATGGCTGGAACTTTGTCAGGGGAGAGTTAGGTTGGATATCAGGAAAAGATTCTTCCCCCAGAGGGTGGTGGGACACTAAACAGGCCCCCCAGGGCAGTGGTCATGGCCCCAAGGCTGCCAGAGCTTAAATGTTTGGACAATGCTCTCAGGGAGAGGGTGGGATTGTTCGGGTGTCCTGTGCAGGGCCAGGAGTTGGACTTGATAATTCTTTGGGTCCCTCTGAACTCAGGAGATTCCAGGATTCTATGGTTTGAATTTGCTGGTAGAGCTGAAGCTGTAGATGATGCATTGTGTCAACTGGCTGAAATGTTATGGCCACTGGCCTTTCCAGTTACAGCCCCACAGTTAAAAGCCACTGCCCTATGGATAGTTGGGACGATGCCTTTACACACAATCAAAATGTGAGCAGGTGCTCTGCCACATGGCCCCCACCTGTGCAGTTTCCCAACACATTTGTGTAGCAGATGTGAATATCACAGGCCATCTATGATGTGGTGGTATAAAGCAGAGAACACAGTACAAACACAGGGAAGGGCTTGCTTACCTTGTTAAATGTGTTTGATTAATAACCTTTATTCTTGGATTGTGAGACATTTAGTTATGTCTGACAGAGTAAATGATCCTCAGAATATAAAACCACATGCAAATCAAACTGCTAAATCTGAACTCTTTATTGTTTCAAACTCAAAATTTCCTAGTAGGATCTCTGTCATCTCAACTTGTTGAGTGGCAGCCAGTAATATACACTGTGACTAATGTTTCAATTTCCTACTTTTTCCAGCAGGCAATCTCTACCTGATAATCACAAGAATGCATATTGTATGTATCTTTCCATGTTCTGGACTTATTTTTTTTCCTGTGGAAAAAAATGTCCATTTTGGTCCTCAAGGTATTACCATGGACTTTGTTTTGTTCTGGGCTGTTTTAATATAGAATCACAGGATGTTTTGGGTTTGGACTGTTAGGCACTTTAAAGATTGTCTAGTTCTAAACTCTTGCCCAGGTTTCTAGTCTAGTTTTAAACCTGCCCAGGTTTCTACTTGAGGTGGACTTTCCTCTCCCAACCCTGGTTACTTTATGAGCCACTGAGAATATCAGTTTTGCAGTAAATCAAGAATATGCCATCAGTGAAATTGTTAATGATCTCTTTTACAATTTACATATTAATTATTTACATGGGTAGGAGGTCAACGAATCTCAGAAATGTTGACAGGATGTTCGTTGAAGTGAATGATAAAATAACAGCTTTGGGAATATGTCTCGACTGCAAAATCAATCACTTAGCTTAATTGATTTCACAACAGAATATTAGATATGAAAGATAAAAGGCCATGTTCAAGAGAACTATAATGTGATTTTTGGAATTCTGGACATGTAGAAGAAGAGACATGCCTTGCAAAGAGGTAATTTTAATTTATCTTTTTATGATAAATTCAACAGAGTTGTTACTTGATTTACAGTGAGTTCAGAATTGAATTACCAAACTTTATGAAGCTGAGGGATTTGTATCAAAGGAACTCTGTGAATTGAGCTAAAGTGATATAACATAAGAGTCATATTAAGTCCACCACTGAAAATTCCACACTTCTCCCTAATTGTGAGACCTCCTTGGCTGCTTCTTACAGCTCACAACCTGAGGGAGCCTCTAAACACCTATATAGTGCATCTGATTTATTACCAGGTCTTAAATCAGATTATCTGAAAAGGGCCGATTTTCATTGTCCCCCAAAGAGTAACTGTTCACATAAAATTGTCTTCTCTCAAATTTCTTTAGCTGCCTCCATGGGTTCCAGTCTCCCCTCAGTGAGCTTGGATCAGCTATGTGATCACCTTTACTTTGTTCTGAAGCTGATATAAATACACTTTGCTGATTACCAGGACCATTTGCTAACTCTTACATACCTCAATATTTTTGAAAGGATACGTGACCCAGCAAACAACTATGATGAAATCACTCCATAATATTGTCACCAGATTAACTCAGTGGAACTGCCTCCATTACCTACGTAATTAACTGAGAGTGTGACCAAAGTTAATGACATTGAATGTCTTTGGGGATACTTTCCATTGGATATTTGAGGGACATAAGGAGCATTAAGTAGTTAGCTGAGCTGGACTGCATTGGTTCCTGACACTCCAAATTATAGACAAGTATCTAAATGGAGCAATTAATTCAGATAGGCTGGATTCAGTACTTACTCAGCCTGATCTGAATGACTGAGCTAATCTTTTACATGCAAATAGAACTGGATTCTTGACTATTTACTTGAGTTTTTATCTTCTGGGTAATACCTGGCTTCCAAATGCATCAATAATTTAAGATTTTAAGAACCATGCTGCGGTTGCTTAAAGAATCAACTCATGCACAAAATAACCCCCTAAAAATTTGGCTTCTCTCTTTAGGCAAGCACTTGTTCTAAATGAGTCTTGCATATGGAAAACCCCCCAGGCTCTATTCAAGTGACAGATAATGTAGGTTACATTTATGGGTTAGCAGGTCACTTGCAGATGAGCTCTCTTACTAACTGGTTTTGATCACTGGTGGAGTGGTGTGAAAAGAAGACTCTGTGTAAGCACTACCCAGCAGTAACTAAAACATCTCTGAATTATCAATGCTGTTTCCAGCACAAATTCAAAACCCAGCCCTACACCAGCTACTGTGAAGGAACTTAAGTGTACTCCAGCCAAATGCAGCACACTGAAGATTTCTTTTTCCCCTGTGGTTACTTGTCAGTTCTGTAACTACACACTGTAAGTCTAGAATTCTTACCTGAAAACAAGAAATACCCTTCCAATAAGTGGTAATGATTAGAAAGAGATCCAGAAACTCTATTGTAGACAGGATTAAATGTAGATTCAGTTTAAGCCTGGTGTTTCTATCTTTGAATTTAAGTATTGTGAGTTAAAACATTTCTTCATAAATTACAAAGACATAGGTAAAGAAAGATCTAGAACTTCAGAAATTTCTTTTCAGTATTACTTTCCTCTTTTTTTCTAGCATTAATCAAAGCAAACCCACAAACAATATTGAGATGAGATCTCTACTATTTCAAATATGCTTTTCCATTACCCATGTAAAATATGTTTACCTTCTCACTGCCACGCTCTAAAATATGCATAGTAAATTATGCACTGTTGTGTCCAGTAGGCTGGTAGCCAGGTCATTTTCTGAAGGCAGCAGCAGTATTCAGTGGTATTAGCTGGCTCATAATATAAAGGGCAAAGTCTGATATACGTCAGAAAACCAGATCTCATATTAATCCTTAACAAACAATCAAAAGGCTCCTATCTATAAACACAATAAAATTTACCATGTGGAACTTACTGTGCTGGCAGTGAATCCCATTAAATCCCTCTGGACATTTACAAACATATCCTATGAATGTGTCGCCTCGGTACGCTTCACTAATTTCACATATCCCACCATTATGACATGGATTAGGAATGCAGGGTCCTGAGAAAGCGGGGGGGAAAAAAAAAGAAAAGAATTTGTACACACACAGTAACAACCGTAATAATTTAAGTCATTCATAAGCATTCATTAAAGAAACAAAATGCTTTATAGATAGCTTTATATTCCACTAACCCAGTTAAAACACCTAGTTACTTCAGATAACTTGCCAGCGCAGATTTTTATGAACAAGAAAAAATATGAAGCATGTCACTATTCATTAATCACAGCATTATTTTTTAATGTAAGAAAAGACAGGAGACAGAGAAGCTAAATCTTGTTCTCCTATTAAAGATAACAGGCGTTCTAACTCTAACTGAGGAAATAGGTATTAATCAAACATGCCTATCATGTACAGAGTGACATGTACAATGTCCTGAATGATCACTACATGTCAAGTTAGCAGTCTGAGGAGATCTTTGCTATGGCTTTGGGGGACTTTCTGAATATATGATGATCTGGGCCAGCAGTTTGGAGCTACTAAACCAACTATTCCTTTTCTACTAAGTGCCTTCGTAGCACATCGACACCAAGATGATTTTAAAAAGCTCTACTGACTAAATATTCTTTTTCCCCAACAAATCACATGCTAGGATACATAAAATTTCAGCAGTGAGATCTAATTTGTTAGGTTTACAGTTACTATAACTGTAAATACCTTTAAATAACAAAATCTCGTGGCCTGAGGTCTAAAGTTTACTCATTTAACAGCACAGGCTTTTAACATTTTATTATCTTATTAATACCACCTATAATATGACTCCTACCAGGATAAAACACTTGGCATTTTGGTAATTTTTTCCCCCAATCTCATTCTAAAAACCTGGCAATCATTGATTAGAAAGCCTCATGTACAAGTCTGTGTGTGAAAAGATTTGCGAATTCAATATAAAGTATGTTATTTGCAACCTTTGCAACATACACACACACAGATGGTACTCATTGCTTATTGAAATTCAATCTCATTACAATTTAATTGCATACTTTAAAAAAAAAAATCGAAAAAAAACCCCCAAAACCCCAACAAAACAGAAAAGAACTCTATGACATAATTTACTGAACATCAGCACTGGGAATCACAGATTCACAGAGTCATGAAATCACTGAGGTTGGAAAAGCCCTCCCAGCCCATCAAATCCACCCTGTGCCTGATCGCCAGCTTGTCAAGCAGCCCAGGGCACTGAGTGCCATTCCTTGGATACCTCCAGGGATGGGGACTCTACCACCTCCCTGGGCAGCCCTTTCCAGTGCCTGACAGCCCTTTCCAGCAACCTGACCCTCCCCTGGCACAGGTTGAGGCCATTTCTGCTTTCTCCTGTCCCTTGTTCCCTGGGAACAGAGCCCAACTCTTCCCTGGCACCACCTTCCTGTCAGGTTGTTCCAGGGAGCAAGAAGGTCCCCTCTGAGCCTCCTTTTCTCCAGGCTGAGCCCCCCCATCTCCCTCAGCTGCTCCTGGTGCTCCCGACCCTTCCCCAGCTCCGTTCCCTTCCCTGGTCACGCTCCAGCCCCTCAATGTCTCTCTTGTCTGAGGGGCCCAGAACTGTCCCCAGCACAGGGACGGGCACTGCCCTGGGCCTGTGACACACCATGGCTGGACAGCACAGGGGCCATTGGCCTCTTGCCCACTGGGCACACCTGGGCTCATGTCCAGCTGCTGTCACCAGCACCCTCAGGGCCTTTTCCATCTTGTCAGCCCCTCTGTCCTAGCCTGGAGTGTTCCATGGGGTTGTTGTGACCCAACACTTCATCATATGGAACCAATGAATGATTGAATTGAGTGATTGAAACTTAAAAGTGCTGTTAGTTTAGTGTTTCTGAGGTCTAGCAATTAGTTCATATTTTCAGTTACAAACTGTGGGCTGACAGATGTTCATAGCAGCAGCATTCATCAAACACTACATTAGTGAAAACCACACTCTCCAAAAAAATATTAATTTGAAAAAGATTAAAATTAACTGAATGACGGCATATTTCCAAGTTACAATTGCCAATGACACCCAGGTGCACATTTCTGTTACAGCTTATGTCATCAGCCAAGACACTTCCCTGAAGAAGTTACTCTTTGTTTAAATCATTAAACACAGGATCTGTCTCACTGAACCCAAAAAACCAAGGAACATGAATATACAGCAGCTTATTCCAAATGCAACTGGTAGTTAAAAAGGGCAAAAATCATGAAGATGAAAACAAGGACCCTGGCTGCTGCCTGTTTTGCCTTTCTCCATCCACATTCTGTATTACACTTTATAAGTAAACACTTTATGGTACACACTATGTTCTTAATTCTAGACAACATATAACATCAGGTCTAGGAAGACTTGTGTGTTTCAAGTACCAATGCTTCTGTTTATGCTATTTGTCCTTCAGAATATTTTGGGAAAAATCATCTTTTATACTTTGTACTTTCGGTCTCCCAATGAATATCAACTGATCATTTTTTTCATGCCCCTATCACAGTGCTGCAATTTGGGGAGTAGCTGCAAGTAGCCTCATATATTAATAGTTTCTATGCAAACTCTTCCAAGAACAATTAATCTTTTAATGATTACTTTTTCATTTTGCTTGCTGCTTTGTCCATATGGCTTGTTAAGCATGTGTTCAGCCTACTTTCATTGATTTTCTCTATATTTTGCATTTTCTCAGATCAGTCCAAAGTACAGAGGCTTTAAAGGTCATTTGAGGTGCACAGTAATAAATATACTGGTGCATGACAGTATTTTTAACTATTGTTTGTCTTCTGTGAGGTCTTCCTTCTGGAAAAAAAATACCACACCAACAATATGGACTTTTTACCCCGATTATGATTGTTATTTCGTTATAGATAAATAATAATGCTATTTTCAAT